>JAQZBX010036916.1:0-23999 GCA_029593785.1 Cabassous unicinctus
GTTTTTTGGTCTGGGGACACATGCATGGTTTCTAATATAGTGAATGTTTAGCCCACCCTGATTATCACAAAATCAGGACAGCGACTCCTTGCCATTTTTGCTTGTAGCTGGGAGTAATCTGGTAAAGAAACTGATCTTACATGATGCACTCACTCAGTAAGTAATTTTTGAGTGCTTACCATGTTTCAGGCACTGTTCTAGGTGCTTGGGTGAACAAAGGATATCAAAACACCTGCCTACATGGTCTAGTAGTACAAGATAGATAATAAACATAATTGTATATAGTAAGTTAAAAGGTGAAAATGCTATGGAAAATAGGAAATATAAAGGTAGGGTAAGGGGGATTGGGAATGCAAAGGGTGAGCATGCTTGGCAGTTTTTCAAAGGTTACTCAGGCTAGACCTCCTTGAGAAGTTGATGTTTGAGCAAATACTTGAAAGAGGTGAGGGAGTTAGTCATGCTGTTATCTGGGGCAGGAGCATTGCAGGCAGAGGGCATAGAATGTAAACAAGCTAAGGTGGAAGTAGCTGCCTTATTTGAGGAGTACCAAGGGGCCTTAGGTGGGTGGAGGCCAAGGAAATATTGGAGGTCTCTGAGCAGAGAAGAGGTATGGTCTGACTTAGGTTTTACTGGCCTCTCTGTCTGCTGTAAGACAAAGAGTAGAGGGAAGCAATGGTAGAAACAGAATAGTGAGAGAAAGCAGCTTGAAATAAGGAGGTAGCAGTGGAGGTGGTGAGAATTAGTTTAATTCTGGATACATTTTTTTTTTAATTAGAGAAGTTATAGGTTTACAGAAAAATCATGTACAAAATACAGCATTCCCATATATGCCCCCATTATTAATACTTTGCTTTAGTGTGGTACCTTTGTTACAATTGATGAAAGAATATTATAATTGTACTATTAACTCTAGTCCATAGTTTAGAGTGCATTTCCCCCCATATACCACTGTATTATTAACACCTTGCATTAGTGTGGTACATTTGTTATAGTTCATGAAAGAACTATTAATAATTGTACTGTCAAGTACAGTCCATCTTTTATATAATAGGGTTCACTGTGTTGTACAGTCCTATGTTTTATCTTTAAATTTTTTCTAGTATTATATATATGACCTAAAATTTTTCCTTTTAACCACATTCTCATATATTATTCAGTACTGTTAATTACATTCACAATGCTGTGCTACCATCACCACCATCCATTTCCAAAACTTTACAATCAACCTAAATAGAACCTCTACAAATTAAACATTGACTCCCCATAATTCTGGATTTGTTTTAAAGGTAGTGATCACAGGATTTCCTAACTAATTGAATGTGGGGATTGAGAAAGAGTGAGAGAGTTTGAAGTGCTTCAAAGATTTTTGGATGAATGAACAGAGTTTCAGCTTTGTGAGGCAAGATCAGATACTTGGTTTTATACTTGTTAAGTCAGAGATATTTACTAGGTATCCAAGTGTAGAGATTAAGAAGGTAGTTAGATATATGAATCTGGAGTTCAGGAAGAACTCTGAGTTCAAGAAATAAATTTTGGAGTCACAGACTCGATGAGTCAACCAAGAGAATGATCATGGATAGAGAAGAAAATAGGTCCAAAGACTGTGCCATGGGGCACTCCAGTCTCAAGAAGAGCAAGATCCTTGAGTGTGTAGGGGGTGGGCTACAGTTCACAGATGTTTAGTTGTATATTGCCTTATTAACACTCCCACTGAAGTAAGAGAAAGGCTCCTTGTCTTTCTAGAATATTCTTGGCACAGAATAGTTGCTCAATAAATATTTGTTAAATAAATAAAAACCCAATAAATGATTATGTTTTAGATTTAAGAAAACTGTTTTGATCATAGAATTGAAAGTTGAGCCCATATGATAACTATTTGAGGTCCATATGGAGAAACACAAGCCTCCATTATAAACTCCTGACTGACTGCTTAGGGATCAAGTCCTGGTTTTGGTATTTGACCTATTTCTTCCCTGCCAGATAATGTAGGTTGATTTTTTTTCCCTCGTAGTCATGCTGAAAGCAAAAGTAAAACTCTCAACCATCTGTCACCTAAACAAGGTGACCCCGCATGCATATACTTTGCAGGTTGGCCCAAGAAGTATATGTATATAATTTTTAAAAACGTAAACTCAGTGCTATTTTTTTTTTTACCTCACAAAAGTTCAATACATTGTTTTATTATTCTGTGTCTATGTATGAGATTGGACATATTCTAATTATACAGACGTATCATTATTTACTCAGTCTCCTGTTTTTAGGCATTTAGGTTATATCTTTCATTTTAAAAATTACAAATAATATTTTAGTAGACATTTTTGTGCTTGAATCCACAAGGATACAAGTATATCTGAACAATGAATTTCTAAATTGCATTTTTGGCATGTTGGTGGGGGGAGTACAGAATATAAAAAATGAGATTTACATTGAAATTCAGGGGAGATCCAAGATCTCAGAGTAGGGAATGGCAGGCTATACTATTCCTCTAGAAAATATGGGAAGGTAAGTAGGCTAGCTGGGCATAAGGGAAGCCAGGATGTTGCGGAGGTGATAGGAGAGGGTGGCTGGATAGGGCAGGGTCCCAGCTGGACACTGGGAAAAAGAGAGCTGCCCAGCCTGCCCTGGAGAAGAAGGGAGCCTACCAGCTGGCCCAGGAGTAGAGGAAAACTGTCCAGCCATGCTGGGGGAGGGGGAGACATGCAGCAGGCTCTGGGGGAGATGGGAGCTGCTGAGGAGTGATCCTACAGGCTAGCCTATGCCTAGCCTGCTTAGGGTAGGGGAGAGCCAGTGGAGCTGTGGGGAGAGTTGAAGGAATTTAGCCAGTTTTTTTTCTATTTCCTTTTTTTTTTTTCTTCATCCAGGTACTGGCAGAAAGGCTGGCTGTGGGGTGATTGATTGGCAGGTACAAGCAGCTGGAGAGGAGTGGACCAGTGAATCACTGGTGGACTGAGAGGACAGCTTATGCTTTTTTTTTTTTTTGGTGGGGTGATCGATTGGCCAAAACAGGCAGCCTGAGAGGAGCTACCTAGCCAGTGCTGGTGGTCTGAGAGGGAGACCCAGATTTTGTTTCCTTTTGTTTTGTTTTGATTGTTTGTTTTTTCTTATCTTCTTCCTTATTTTAATTTCTTCTTCTCCTGTTTTTCTTCTTTTCTTTCTTGTCTTCCTATTTCTATTCACTTTAATTTTTCTCCCTTTTTTAGTTTTTCCTCCCTTTTTATCTCTTATTATTATTTTACTCTTTTTTCTTTTTCTCTTTCCTTCTTTTTTATTTTTTCTTTCTTTCATTTTTCCCTCTTCTTTTCTTCCTTCTACTGTGCTTTTCCCTGTTTTGTCTATCATTCTTCTCTTCTCAATTATATGGCCTTTTATTTTATTTTATTTTTTCCTCTTTATTTTTTTACCTTTAAAAATTTTTATGCTTGTTTTTTCCCTCTTATTATTATTATTTTTTGCTGCTTTTTATTGTCCTTTTACACTTTTTTCATTTTTCTTTTCTTTTTTTCTTTCCTTTTTTGTGGGTCTAATATTTTTTCCATTGAACATGGACAACTACAAGGATCTAGAATAAGTGGAACAAAGTGATAAAGAGGACTCCTAACACAAAATCAAACAAAAATAAAACCCTAGATTAGAAAGAGAAACTAACCAACTGAATAAGTCTATCAAGGTAAATAGATGCCTAGACATCAGCAAGAAATTATAAGCCATACTAAGAAACAGAAAGTCATGGCCCAGTCTAATGAACAAACTAAAAAGCAGGAGAAGGCACTGAATGTGGAACAGCTAATCAAGGATGTCCAAACAAATATCACAAATCAACTAAGTAAAGAGAGAAGACACTGGGGGAACATACAGAAGAAATCATAAACATACATAAAAAGATAACAGATCTTACAGTGATGAAAGACACAATGCACAAAATTAAAAATACACTAGAAGCACATAACAGCAGATTTGAACTGGCAGAGAAAAGAATTAGTGATGTCAAAGATAGGACATCTGAAATTGCACAGATACTAGAACAGATAGACAAAAATGGAAAAAATTCTGCAGGGACTTGGAATTGAATGACAACATAAAATGCACAAACATATAGATTTATGGGCCTATCAGAGGGAGAAGAGAAGGGAAAGGGAGCCGTAGGAGTGTTTGAGGAACTAATGGCTGAAAATTTCCCAACTCTTATGAGGCACATGGATATACATCTCCAAGAAGCACAGTGTACTCCAAGCACAATAAATCATATCAGGCCTACCCCAAGACACATACTTATCAGATTTTCAAAAGCTCAAGACAAAGACAGAACCCTGAAAACAGCAAAAGAAAATAGATCCATATAAGGGAAGCTCAATAAGATTAAATGCTGATTTCTCATCTGAAACCATGGAGGCAAGAAGGCAGTAGTATGACATAGAAAAAAAACAAACAAACCTGTCAGCCAAGAATTCTGTATACAGCAAAATTGTCATTCAGAAATGAGGGAGAGTTCAAAATATTCATAGATAAACAGAAATTGAGAAACTTTGTCAATAAGAGTCCTGCCTTTTAAGAAATACTAAGGGGAGTTCTGAAGGTTGAAAGAAGCAGGAGAGAGAGGGTTGGAGGAGAGTGTAGAAGGAAAGGTTATTGATATGAGTAACTAAAAGGATAAAAAAAGAAATAAAAATAAAATGACATATATAAGCCTAAAGAAAAAAATGGCTAAAGTAAGTACTGCCTTTACAGTAGTAACATTGAGTGTTAATGGATTCAACTCTCCAATCAAAAGACACGAATTGGCAAAAAGGATAAGGAAATATCACCCATCTATATGCTGTCTACAAGAAACTCACCTTAGACCCAGGGACACAAACAGGTTGTAAGTGAAAGGTTGGAAAACAATTTTATATGCAAACAATAACCAAAAAAGAGTGGGAGTAGGTATACTAATATCTGACAAAACTGACTTTAAATGAAAAACTGTTGTAAGAGACAAAGAAGGACACATACAGTGTCCTTAATAAAGTTAATCAAAGGGGTATTCTACCAAGAAGAAAGAACAATCATAAATATTTATGCACCTAACCAGGGATCCCTAAACTACTTGAAGCAAATACTGGCAGAACTACTGGGAAAAACAGATGCCTCTACAATCAGAGTGGGAGCTTCAATACACTATTATCTCTATTAGACAGAACATCTCGACAAAGGCTCAATAAAGAAACAGGGTCCTTGAATAATGTGTTAGAGAAACTAGATCGAATCGACTTATATGGGACATTTTATGCAAAGCAGCAGGATATACATTCTTCTCAAGGGCTCATGAATCATTCTACAGGACAGACCACATGCTAGGTCATGGAAGAAGTCTCAACAAATTAAGAAAGATTGAAATAATACAAAGCACTTTCTCTGACCACAACAGAATGAAGCTAGAAATCAATAAGTGATGGAGAACTGGAATAGGCACAAATGTATGGACATTAAACAACACACTCAAAACAATCAGTGGGTTGAGGAGGAAATTGCCAGGGAAATCAGTAACTATCTCAAAACAAATGAAAATGAGAACACAACACATATGGGATGCAGCTAAATCAGTGCTAAGAGAGAAACTTATACACCTAAATGCCTACATTAAAAAAGAAAAAAGAGCTAAAATCAAAGACCTACCTGCACACCTGGAGGAACTAGAAAAAACAACAATATAATCCCAAAGCAAGTAGAAGGAATGAAATAACAAAGATTAGAACAGAATTAAACGAAATTGAGAATAAAAAAACATTAGAAAGAATTAACAAAACCAAAAGCTGGTTCTTTGAGATCAACAAAATTGACAAACCCTTACCTAGACTAACAAAGAAAAAAGAGAGAAGATGGGAAAAAATAAAATCAGAAATGAGAGAGGGGATATCACCACTGACCCCACAGAAATAGAGTATCATAAGAGGTTACTTTGAAAAACTTTATGTCAACAAGATGGACAATTTAGATGAAATGGATGAATTTCTAGAAACACACAAATAAATCTACACTGATGAAAGAATAGAAGCACTCAACAGACCAATTACATTGAAATTCATTATGGAAATAAATTTCATCCTCAATCACTGAGTGTAAAATGGAATTAGAACTGTACATTTGCCTGCCTTTTCTTCACTTTTTGTTATCTTTTATGACAAAACCTTAATTTCCAAAATTCTGCTTTCATAGTAATATCTGGCTTTAAGTATACTCAACTTCTTTTTTTTTTTTTTCATAATTCAATGGATGTATACATTGATAAATCTGGTCCTAGATTGAGGTCACGTATTTATAGCTTCTTCAAATATCTTCCAAGCATCACTGCCATGTTCATTGTTGTATTCCCACCATGTGTCTGGCAAATGGTAGGTACTTACTAAATATTTGTCATTTAATTGAAAAGGTACAGCAAAACTGGACAGTTTCCATATCTTGTACCCAAATATTTGTTTACAGTGAAAATAGATTCTAGAGTCAAGTGTGGTCTAGGTTTTTCCTATGCTGGGATATATAGCAACAAGAAAATTTAGTCAATACTTGAAAATTTATTCAGTAATAGCACCATGCTCTTTACATGCATTATTGTCTTATGGCATTTCCTCTTTAGCTAGCTTGCTTCCAGTCTGAACTTTCAAACTGTTGGGGTTCATTCACATTGAAGCGGGTAGTCCCACTATATCTTTGGTTTCCTACTCTGAGGCTGCTTATCTGAGCAGTGCCCATTGTGTTATATATGAATGGGCTTATGGGTTTTGATGGCCACACTTCATATGTTCACTATTCCATGACGATGGCAATGTTTATTTCAGCTAGTACAGAAGGAACCAAAACTCCTTTCTGCACCATTTTCTTTAAATATTTCTGTCAAAAGCTGACAGAGAAAAACATTTCCTGTGCCATCACTTTTCTTTCTAAACGATGGCAGAAAACACACAATCAAATAACAACCACCCCCACTCCCACCCCAGGAGTATCCTTTCCCATCCAAGCACTCATAATAGTGTTAAAAAATTCTTTGTGTTAACTGTAGTCCTTCATCTGCCACAGGATTAAAAAATATAAGAATGTTCTCTCATGAACTATAAAGAATATGTAATATCAATACAGGGTATTAATAATAGGTGGGTTGGGGGAAAAAGACACCAAATGTAAGATATGGACTATAGTAGGTAATAATATATTGATGATGCTCTTTCATCATTTGTAACAAATGTTCCACAACAACACAAAGTGTTGGTGGTCAGTGATGTATGGGAGCCCTGTATGTTATGCATGTTGTTTCGTAAGTTCACAATTTTTACTATACACTTATTATTTATGTATGTTCATGTATGTAGCAGTTTGGAATTGTTTATGAATTCCAAAAATAGATATTGGCTTATGTTTGTAAACTGGTCTGTACCTGGGCATGATTAAATTATGATTAGGGCCTTGATTGGACCATGTCAGTAGGATGTTGAGTCCCCACCACCTTGGTAGGTGGGGACTCACAGAGAAAAGACATAGCAAAGGGTAGAATTGGGAGTTTTGAGCTGGAGCCTGGAAAGTAAACACACAGGAGAAAAACACAGAGGAATAGAGACAGCTCCACAGACACGGCAGAGGCCCTGGGAAGAGAGATGAGCCATTTGCCTGATAGTCTACAGCTGACCTTGTGGAGAGACGCAAGCCCCGGGGAGAGAGACAAAGTCTAGGCCTACAGCTAATATTGGAAGAAGCTGGGACCACAGAGCCTGAAGAGGAAGAGGAAGAGGAAGGTTGAATGTCAGCAGCCATCTTGCTCCAACATGTGGCAATAGACTTTGGTGAGGGAAGTAACCTATGTTTTATGGCCTGGTAACTGTAAGCTTCTACCCCAAATAAATGCCCTTTATAAAAAACAACAGATTTCTGGTATTTTGCATCAGCACCCCTTTGGCTAATACAATGTATGAATGGTATACTTCAATAAAATTTTTTCAAATGAAAAAATTCTTGCTCCTTTAACTTATGCTAAAGCTATCAATCATGCTTGTTACTGATAGCATTGACTTTTAAATGCTTTAGAAACTTTAATATCTGGGCTTTCCATGTGCCACCTGGGCCCTGAATCTCAATGGATTTGCAATACCTACTCTCCAGTTCATTGGACTCACCCAGGACAATTAACAAGGAGATGATGATGGACAACGATCATCCCAAGGAACCGAGAGAATCTACAACTGCAAGCAAGAGAGTCCCATCCATCTGCCCCATGGGATCAAAGCCTCCTCTCAATTAGAGGTGGAGTGGGCAACACCATCCCAGAATCCTCAGGATCAGGGAATGAACTATGGACTAAAGTAGACTTACTGGTATTCTACTATAGACTTATTGTGATTCTAGCAATGGAAGAAACTATATCATTCATGTGGAGGCAATGACCACTAGAGATTCTGAGGGCAGGGAGAGGGAAATACAGGTGAAATATGGGGGAATTTGGGGGACTTGGGAATTTTCCTGAATGACATTACAATGACAGATACAGGCCATTACATATCTTGCCATTACCTACAAAATTGTGCGGGAGAGAGTGTAAACTACAATGTAAAGTATAATCCATGTTTAGTGACAATGCTCTAAAATGTTTTCATCAATTGTGATGAATGTACCACACTAATGAAAGATGTTAATGTGGGAAAATATGGGAGGTGTAGGAAGCGGGCCATATGGGAATCCCCTATATTTTTATGTAACATTTATGTAATCTAAATACCTTTTTAAAAAATATATATTAAAAAAACAAATAAAAACTCCCAACTAAAAAAAAATGCTTTAAGTATATGTTAAGCATATATAGTATAGTAAGACATTTTTAAACAAATGTAAGTTAATTGTTGCTCCACATTCCTACATGGATATGAAGAGACTATGTCTGGAGGCCATTTTATAAGTTTACTTCAAAATACATATGATCATTTCCATATAAATTTTAGCCATTTCATAAAATTTTGGAATTGGAATTGGAATACTCAATGCAATGATTTTGGTTCTGTCACTCATGCCCTCCCCCATACAATTGAACCATATAAAATACACTAATTCTGTTGGTACTTTAGTATTATAAAAATTTCACACTCAAATTTTGAGTTGTTATTTGCATCTTCGTAGATAGTGTCTTGTATAGAAAATAGAAGTTTTATGTGCAGATATAGAATAATGTAATACTTGGGTATAAAATCTTACTGGATGCTAAAATTAAAATTTGTTTCTTTGTTTCTGTAAAGCCAGGGCTTAACTTTAGCCCTCAAGCCAGTTATGTCTCCTGAGGTCTGTGCGAAATCTTTTCATAAACCTAGAAGTTAAAAAAGTCTCCTCACCATTTAAGAAGCAGATTGTATATTTACAGTCTTGAAGGGCTCAGGAAATTATTCAAACTGCTCTTGTAAGTGATGCAGTGAGCAAGAAAATTGTAATAATGATTTTGGCATAACGATTTCTGACAGATTTTAGTTTACGTAATAGAATCACAGATATGATTAAATGATTTTGAAAAACTTTAGACCCACAGCACAGTTGGGTGTCTTTCTGATCCAGTTATCATGGTGTCAAACAACCCAAGATCAAGAGAGGAAAGATGAAGTCAGTCAACACTTTTTAGAGTCTGGGCTAGCCAGCCATTAATTCATTAATAAGTATTTCTTGAGCAACTATGATGTGTCAAGCACTATTCCCGAGGCTTGATATATATCAGACAATAAAATAGACAAAGGTCTTTGCATTCATGAGCTTTGAACTTTACTTATCCTTATTGACATAAAGTAAGTAAATTATATATTGTTAGAAGTTGATAAGTGCTATGGAAAAAAAGTGAGAGTATAATAGGGTGTGGGGAAGTGGGAATGCTGAGCAGATGGGAAGGATGGCCGATCAAGAGGACATTGCAATTTGAAACAGTGCCATCCAGGTAGGCCTTGTCACCAGAAGGTGACAGCTGATCAATTACTTGAAAGAGGTGAAAGAAGTAGTCATACAGATATTTGGATCAGAACATTCTAACTACTGGGAATGGTTCATGTAAAGGCACTGAACTGGGAGCTTTCCTGGCCTGTTCAAGGAATAGCAAAAAGGCCAATACGGCTACGGTAGAGAAAATGAGAAGGAGAAGTTGCTGGAGTTGTGTTCTGAGGAACAACAGGGGTCAGATCACTTTGGCCTCTGTAAGAACTTGGGTCTTTACTCTGAATTAGATGGGAAGCCATTGTAGAGTTTTGAACAAAGGAATGACACGCTATGACTTAGCTTCTAACAGGGTCCCTGGGGCTGTTGTTTTGTTTTGTTGTTGTTGTTGTTTTATTAAATTTATTTTGTTTTTATTTTTATTTTTTAAAGATATTTAGATTACGTGAATGATACATAAAAAATATAGGGGATTCCCATATGCCCCACTCCCTACCCCTCCCACATTTTTTCACATTACACAGCATTTTGTAAGATATATAATGGTCTGTATCTGTCATTGCAGCGTCAATGTCCTGAAAATGCCCCCATATTACACCTATTTTTCCCTCTCCCTCCCCTCAGAACCTCCAGTGGCCACTGCCTCCACATCAATGATAAAAGTTCTTCCATTGCTACAATTACAATAAGTCTATAGTAGAATACCAGTAAGTCTACTCTCAAAACACCTGGGTGAGTATGTAGGGCTGCTGTTTTGAGACTAGACATAAGGGCCTGAGGAGTTAAGGGCAGGGAGAAGCTGCTCGTGGCTTGGTCCAGGGCTGAAGCACAATTGTGGAAAGCAATTGAATTCTGGATATATTTTGACGACAGAAGGAAAAAACAACAACTGAATTTCCTGATACCTGAAGAAAGGGGCATAAGATAGAGAACAATGACTCCTAAGTTTTTTTCCTGAGCACCCAGAGGTTGGCAACGCCATTAAATAGGGGAATGAAGTGTGCAGGAGCAGCAGCCACGGACAACACAGAAATAAATTGCGAAACGTTTTTAATATAGGACACTACTGGGTCTGAGCTATAAAAATTAGAACGAATCTTTGCAATATTAATTGAACATTTCTGGGACTGCCTGAGATTTAAGGGCAGTCTAGTTTGTTATGTATTTACTAGATCTTAAAACTAAATCAGCTGTTATATTTTGTATGGCTGAAACTTTAAAGTAAATGCTCTCTTGATAGAAAATTAGCTATAGAATATTCCAGGAATCAGAGCCACTTTTTCATTTTCTTTTCTTGTTTGGCTATTTGGAATAAATTAACATTTTACACATTTTTCTGGAAATTGAATGTTTAGTTATTGTTAACAACTATTGATAACTTCGTTTTTTGCTTCTAAGACATTTTGGTCTAAACAAATGGCACTTGAAAATCTGAATATTCTGTTTAGTTTGAAATTATTGAAATATTACTTTAGCACATTCATTTTGGAGGTCAGTAAATGTAATGGTGTCTTGCTTTTATAACATGAAGTCTGTTTGAATGTTTGACTTTATGGAATGCTAGGCTAATATAGGAAGTGTTTTATTGTTTGTATTGGTGGTGATGTTTTTCACCAATTGTTCTGTTAAACCCTATCTTGAATATGAAGAATTTCGTCCACGTATTGCTGCAATATACCCTGGTCCTATAATCCTTTCACGAAAAATTGGGTGAAATGAATGTAGTGCAAATCTGATCGCCCTGAGGGTATTAATTATATCTTAAAATGAACTCAGCCCAAGTATACATTTCCAAATCGCCATTTTCATGAATCACAATTATTCAAGATTGATAATCATATGAAATGCTATAGTTTAGTAGCTTTGTTAAATTATGAAAACTTATAAATAAAAGAAAATAAGAAAATGTTTTTTGTTTTCCATGTCTCATGAGACACAACACCCGCTATCGTCAGACTTTACAACCTCAGTCATAGATAATATAAACCTATTTATACTAATTTTTAATTTTTTTAAAACTGAGGTAAAATTGACATATACTAAAATGCATAGATATTAAGTATTTAGTTCAGCGAGCTTTGACAATTTTAAGAACCCAAGTATTTGTCACCCAAGCATAGATAGACCAGCACTATCCAATAGAACTTACTATGATGATGGTAATGTTCTATTTCTGTGCTGTCCAATAAAATAACCAGTACCCAGCCACATGTGACTTTTGAGCATTTGAAATATCAATAGTATTATTAAAGAACTAAATTTTAAATTTTATTTTAATATTTTAAATTTAACTTCAAATGGCCACATGCCACTAGTGGCCACAGTATGGGAGAATGTGGCCCTTGATAGTCCTTGTCAATAGGGATTCTAGGGGAGACTGGAACTCTAATACCCAAAGGCATACACTGTTTCTAATGAATTACCTTACACCCTGTGCATCCAGAGGGGTACTAGCTATGTGTCATTATTAGGAGAATTAAGAAAATAATCACTCTAATTTTTTACAAGGTGCAATTCTCTTACAGCCCACAGTTTGGGAAGGCTTTCCTAGAAAGACCCCTTTTCCCTTTCTAGTCAATACCACCCTAGACCTCCTGTGACACCCCTAAAGAAAACCACAATTCTTTTGTCTGTCCCCATAGATTATCTTTGTCTTGTTTTTGACTTGTTAATAACTAGAAGCATACAGTGTGTTTTCTTTTGTGACTGCCTTCTTCTGCTCAACAGGTTTTTGAGATTTATCCATGTTTTGCATATTAATAGTTCATTCTTTTACATTGCTAAGTAGTAGCACATTGTATCAACATACCACAATTTATTTATCCTTTCTCCTGTTGGGAGACATTTGGGTTATTTGCAAGTTTTCGGCTATTAAGAAATAGTCTGCTATGAATATTTTGCTACAAAACTTTTTGTGGACATATGTTTTTGTTTTTCTTGACTAAATATCCACAAGTGGAATCATGGGGTCATAGATTAGGTGTATGTTCAACTTTCTAAGAAACTGCCAAAAAGTTCTTCAAAGTGATTTTCCTTTTTTATACTCCCACTAGCAACATATGGAAGTTCCAGTTGTTCCACAGTCTAATTAGCATTTTTGGGCTTTAGCCATTCTATTGGGTAATGAGTAGTATCATATTGTGTATTTAATTTGCATTTTCCTTATGATGAATGGTGTCAAGCAGCTTTCCATGTGCTCCTAGGCCATTTGCATTTCTTCTTTTGCCAAGTCTTTTGACTATTAAAAATATTAGGTTGCTTGTCTTTATATTGTTGATCTGTAGATGGTCCTTACATATTCTGACTCATCTATTCATGTTATTAATGGTGACTTTTAATGAGCAAAAGTTTTTAATTTTTAGGAAGTCCAATTTATAATATTTTTAAATGATGTGGAGCAAATTGCTACACTGTGTATTATAGGAGCACTAGCATAGGCACAACAGATTTTCAACAAATGACTGCTTTATTATTTACACAGCACAAAGGGTCCAAAAGAGCAGGGCAAGAGATCTGATCATGGCCAGAATCCTGGGGAGGCCAACTGCTCAGTTCAGAGTCCACAGCTCCACACACCCTGCTTCAAGTTGGAGATGAAGGCCAATTGTGATGCCCGATTGGTTGGGTTTTATACACCCCATGGGGAAGGGGCCCCACCAATGATCAAAAAGCATTTGCCCTGGCAAGCAACTGGGGCTGAAAAAAATTTAATGTCTCCCCCAGGCTGCCTGCCTTCTCTTGGGAAATGGAAGCATACTGAATACTTGAATACAAAGAAGTACAAATGGAAAATACCAAATATCTGCACACAAACAAACAAGAGAAGAAAAAGAGAGGGGTAGGCAAAGGTTGAGAGATGACCACTGAGCGTGTCCATGACTTCCCCAACAAATGGTCAGTATTTTCTGTGTCTAAAAAAAAAAAATCTCTACCTACTTCAAGTCATGAAGATATTTTCCTGTATTTCTTCTGGTAGCTTTATGGCTCTGGCTTTTACATTTAGGTTGTAGTCCATCTCAAATAAACAATTGCATATGATGTTAGGTAGAGGTAGATGTTTTTGTTGTTGTTGTTGTTTTTCTATATCCAGTTGTCCTAAGACTATTTGCTAAAAAGTCTTTCCATCTCTCTTTTATGAGAACATGGCATCTTGGTCAAAAATCAGTTGACTATACTTGAGAGTCTATCTCTGGGCTCACTATTCCATTCCATTGATTATTTTGTATATTTCTTGATTATTGCAGTTTTATAGTAGCCTGGATGTCAAGTAATATAAATATCCCAACCTTGTTCTTTTTTTCCAAAATATTTTTGCTTCTTCTAGGTCCTTTGTATTCTCAACTAAATTTTAAAATCAGTTTTTCAACTACTTCATAAAAAATAGCCTTTTGGCTTTTTTATTGGGTTTTCATTGAATCTGTAAGTTAACTTGGGGATAATTGACATCTTAACAATAATGAGGTTTTCAATTCATAAACATTGTATATCTCTTCATTTGGGTCTTTAATTTTTCTCAGCAATATTTTGTAGTTTTCGGTGTAGAAGTCTTAAGCATGGTAAGTTTGATTTATTTTTAGGATTTAGTGTTGTATTTTTGCTATTGTAAATGTTTTTTAATTTAATTTTGCAATTGTTTATTGCTAGTATATAGAAAATTAATTGAGTTTTTTGTATATTGAGTGTCTTTCTGTGGGTTTGTAAATTAGATCTAGAAATTTTTTGATATATTACATAAAGGTTTCTACATATCTATAGTTATATTATCTGTGTATAATAATACCTTTACTTCTTCTTTTCCAAACTTTGAGCTTTCTTTTACTTCATTTCCTTATTTTATTGTATGAGTTACAACCTCCAATACAATACTTGATAAAATTGTTAAGAGTGGACACCCTTGCCTCATTCTCAGTTTTAGAATAAAAGGGCTCTATGTTTCACCAAGTATGATGTTAGCTGTAGGTTTTCCATATATGCCCTTTATTAGATTGAAAGAGTTACATTATATTCCTAGTTACTGAGGGATTAGTTTGATCATGAATGGATGACATTTTGTCAGATTATTTTTCTGCATTTATTGAGGTGATCATATGCATTTCTTCCTTTATTCTGTTAATGTGGTTAATTGCACTGATTTATTGTTTTAAATGTTTGAATAAATCCTACTTGTTCATGCCATATTTTTATATATTGCTGGATCCAATTTACTAATATTTTATTATTGCACCTACATTCATAGCATTTTTGGTCTGTAGTTGTCTTTTCTTACAATGTCCTTATCAGCTTTTGGTATCAAGGTTATGCTGGCCTCATAAAAAGACTGGAAATTGTTCACTCCTTTATATTCTCTAAGTGTTTATGTAAGTTTAGAAATGCTTTTTCTTTTACTATTTTAACAGAATTCACTGGTTGTTAAGCAATCTAGACCTGTACTTTTCTTTAAAGGAAGGTGTTTTAAATTACAAATTAAATTTTCTTAATAGATATAGATCTATTTAGATTTCCTATTTCTTGTCCATTTCATTTATGTTGTCAAATTTATTGGCATAAAGTTGTTCATAACATCTTTTTATCTCTTTAATGTCTGTAGTACCTGTAATGATGATTCTGTTTCATTTTTGAAGTTGGTAATTTACTTCATCAATTGTGTTATAAATTAATCAATATTATTAAACATTTTAAAGAACCAACTTTGACTTCCTTGATTTTCTCTATTGTTTTATATATTACTATTTTCTGCTTTTATCTTCATTATTCCCTTCCTTCTACTTATTTTGTAAAGTAAAATAAGTTGAAATTAATTAAATCTATTTCTCCCCTTTCATTTATTATATAAATTCTTAGTTATGTATGAAATACTTATTTGCATTCATTTACTGACTCTATAGACAATCACTGAGCATCTGTCTATTCTGTGGAAGATGGTGGGGGAAAAATAGTGAATAAGATAGACACAGTTCCTACTCTTTTGCATTCACAATTTTGTTGAGAAGGTAGACATGAGGAAGAAATGGCAAGGATAATAAATACCATGAAGGAGAATTACAGGGAAATCTGGGGGTTTATAACAGGGGAACTTATACAGACTGGGAATTTGGGATAAGCATTCCTGAGGAAGTGCAGCTTGACCTGAGATACAAGCATGTCTAAGAGTGAACTGGAGGAAAGCGGGTGTGGCTCAATCGATAGAGCTCCAGTTTACCATATGGGAGGCCCCGGGTTCGCTTCCCGGGGCCTCCTTGTGAGGGCAGGCCGGCCTGTGAAGCGCGATGGGCTGATGCAGCAAGACCTCACAGCAGGAAGCGGGTGTGGCTCAATCGTTAGAGCTCCCGTTTACCATGTGAGAGGCCCCAGGTTCGCTTCCTGGGGCCTCTTTGTGAGGGCAGGCCGGCCCGCGCGGCGCGGTGGGCTGATGCAGCAGGACCTCACAGCAAGGGGAAGATGAGCAGACACCGAAGGAACACACAGCGAATGGACACAGCAAACACAAGCAGCAAGGGGGGGGATAAATAAATAAATGAATCTTTAAAAAAAAGAGTGAACTGGAGGAAGGTGGGGAGAGGAGACCACTCCAGACAGGAGCTTCAGCATGTGCAAGACCCTGCTAGAAGAGGGAGCATGGTGTGGTTGAAGAATTATGGAAGGCCAGTATGGCTGGAATGTGAAATGAGAGGGAGAGCAGCTGGAGATGAAGCTTGTGTCAGTCAGAATTCTCCAGAGAAACAAGCATGAGTGTGTGTGTGTATGTGTGTGTGTGGTGTGTGTGTGTGTATTTGCTAAGAGATTTATTTTAAGAAATTTGTTCACATAATAGTGGGGGCTGGCAAGTCTGAGATTCATATGCAGGCTGACAGGCTGGTAATTCTGGTAAGAGTGAAATTGTAGTCCTTAAGTCCAAAATCCACAGGGGAAGCCATTAGGCTGGAAACTTAGAGGAGTAGATGGTGTATTCTTGAGGCAGAATTTCTTCTTTCTGGAATCCTCAATTCTTTGCTTTTAAGGCCTCTGACTGATTGGATGAAAGCCACACACATTTATTATGGGAGCTAATCTTGCCCACAAAATATCTTCAAAGCAACATCTAGGCCAGCGTTTGACCAAACAACTGGGCACTGTTAACCTTTCTCCTGTTTAGATACAGGTGACTGCAGAATGTAGGTCACCTCTATATTCAACTTCACAAGTTTGACTTTTAAGTATTAAGAAGACTTCTGAAATACAAAGCAGATGAAAAACTGATTTTATTCAGTGTTGACCCTCCCACTTAATTGCATATTTTTTTCTGGTGGCTTATGAAATTTTGCACATTTAAAGTTGAAAATGAAAATCTGCCAGTGTCTCAAATCTCTAAGAATAGGTTTTACAAATAAATTTTTAAAAATATATATTTTTATTAGAGAAGTTGTGAAATTACAAAACAATCATGTACATGTATGGAATTCCTATATAACACCCCTCTACTAACACACTACATTGTTGTGGAACATTTGCTACAACATATGAGATAATATCATCAGACTATTACCACTAACTATGATCTATAGCATTCATTTGTTATATTTTTCCATACCCCCCCTATTATTAATACAGTACATCTTTGGCATTGATGCAAGAATATTACAGGGTTGCTGTTAACTATAGTCCATAGGATATGGTAATTGTATTTTTCCCATGCTTCTCCATATTCTTACCACCTTGCAATAGTGATGTACATTTGTTCAAGTTCATAGAAACACATTCCTGTATTTGTACTATTAACCACAATGCTCATCCACCTCTGGGTTCACTACATTATTCAGTCTCTAGATTATTCTCTAGCTTTCTTTCAATTAACATTTACATCCTGAGACTACCCTTTTCAGCCACAATCTCAAATATAACTCAGCTGCATTAGTTCTACTCCCTATAATGTGTTACCATCAACTCTGTCCATTTCCACAATTTTATAGTCAATTAAAATTTCTACATATATTAAGCATCAGTCCTCTTCATAGCCCTCCTCATATCTCCTAATAACCTATACTCTAGGTTTTAACTCCATGCATTTATTCTTCGTGTTTAGTTCATATTAGTGAGACCATGCTATATTTGTCCTTTTGTGTCTGGCTTATTTCACCTAACATAATGTCTTCAAGGTTCATCTATGTTATCATATTTGTCCCAATTTCATTTCTTCTTACAGCAGCATAGTATTCCATTGTATGTATATAACACATTTTGCTTATCCATTCATTGGTTGATGGACACTTGGGTTGTTTCCATCTTTTGGCAATTGTGAATAACGCCGCCATGAACATCGGTGTGCAAATGTCTGTTCTTGTCACAATTTTCAGTTCTTCTGTATATATTCCTAGTAGAGGAATTGCCAGATCATATGGCAGTTCTATATTTAGCTTCCTGAGGAACTGTCAAACTGTCTTCCACAGAGGCTACATCATTTTACATTCCCACCAACAGTGAAGAAGTGTTCCTATTTCTCCACATCCTCTCCAGCACTTACTGTTTTCTGTTTGTTTGTTTTTTTTAATTGGTCATTCTATGCAGTATGAGATGATATCTCATTGTTGTTTTGATTTCTATTCCCTAATAGCTAGTGACATTGACCATTTTTTAAATGTGCATTTTGGCCATTTGTATTTCCTCTTTGGAGAAATGTCTATTTAAGTCTTTTGCCATTTTTAAATTGGATTGCTTGCTCTTTTATTGTTAAGTTGTATGATCTCTTATATAGAATGGAAATCAAACCCTTATTGGATATGTGATTTCCAAATATTTTCTCCCATTAAGTGGGCTGACTTTTCACCTTTTTGATGAAGTCCTTTGAATCACAAAAGTGTTTTAAGTTTGAGGAGGTCCCATTTATCCATGTTTTCTTTTGTGGCTCATGCTTTTGAGTATAAGGTTTATTTATTAATTTTTTTAATGGAGGTCCGGGGGAATGAACCCAGGTCCCTCCATATGGGAGATGGACGCCCAACAGTTTGAGCCACATCTGTCCCTTGAGTATAAGGTTTAAATTAAGACTCCATCACTTACCACTAGGTTTTGAAGATGTTTCCCTACATTTTCTTTTAGGAGCTTTATGGTTCTAGATTTTATATTTAGGTCTTTGATACATTTTGAGTTAATTTTTGTATAAGGTGTGAGGTAGGGGTCTTCTTTCCTTCTTTTGGCTATGGATATCCAGTTTTCCTAGCACCACATGTCAAATAGAGTATTCTGCCCCAGCTGGGTGGGTTTGACAGGCTTGTCAAAAATCACTTGACCATAGATGTGAGGCCTGTTTCTGAACCATCAGTTTGGTTCCATTGGTCTATGTATCTATGTTTATGCCAGTATTAGCTAGGTAATATGATTTAAAGCCTGGAAGTGAGAGTCCTCCAACTTTGCTCTTCCTTTTTAAGATGTTTCTGGCTATTTAGGGCCTCTTTACTTCCAAATAAATTTGATAATTGTGTTTTCCATTTGTTTTAGAGCTGGTGGAATTTTGATCAGGATTGCATTGAATCTGTATGCCACCTTGGGTAGAATCGACATCTTAATGATGTTTAGTCTTCCAATCCATGAGAATGGAATATTCTTCCATTTATTTAGGTCTTTTTAAATTTCTTTTAGCAATGCATTGTAGTTTTCTTAATACAAGTACTTTACATCCTTCGTTAGGTTTATTCCTAAATATTTGATTCTTTTAGTGCTATTATAAATGGAATTTTTTCATGACTTCCTTCTCAGATTGTGTATTACTAGTGTATATAAATACCACTGATTTTTGTGTATTAATCTTGTATCCTGCCACTTTGGTGAAATCATTTATTAGATCTAGCAACTTTTGTTGTAGATTTTTTGGGACTTTCTAGGTATAGGGCCATATCATATGCAAATAGTGAAAGTTTAACTTCTAACTTTCTGATTTGGATGCCTTTTATTTATTTTTCTTGCCTGATTGCTTAGCTAGAACCTTTTGCACTATACTGAACAACAGTGGTGACAGTGGCCATCCTTGTCTTGTTCCTGATCTCAATGGGAAAGCTTTCAGTCTTTCACCATTGAGCACAATGTTAGCTGTGAATTTTTCATATATAGTCTTTATCATGTTGAGAAAGTTTCCTTCAATTCCTATCTTTTGTAGTATTTTTATCAAGAAATATCACTGTATTTAGTCAAATGACTTTTTTTGCGTCAATCGATAGGTTCATATGATTTTTCTTCTTTAATTTTTTTTAATGTGATATATTATGCTGATTGATTTTCTCTTCAACACAAGAATGCTAGCATGCCTAGTCAAAAACCCACTTGATCATGATGAATACTTTTTTTAATGTGTTGTTGGATTCGATTGACAAGTATTTTATTGAGGATTTTTGTAGCAGTATACATTAGGGAAATGAGTCTGTAATTTTTCTTTTTTTCATAATAACTTTATCTGGCTTTGGTATTAGGGTGATATTGGCTTTATAGAATGAGTTTGTTAGTATTCCTTGTTGTTCAATTTTTTGGAAGAGTTTGAGTAAGATTGGTATTAAATCTTTGAATGCTTGGTAGAACTCACCTGTAAATCAATCTGGTCCTGGGCTTTTCATTTTTGGGAGTTGTTTGATGACTGTTTCAATCTCTTGACTTGTGATTGGTTTGTGGAGACTTCTATTTCTTTTAGGATCAGTGTAGGTTGTTTATACATTCCTAGGAAATATTCTATTTCATCTACATTGTCTAGTTTTTTAGCATACAGTTGTTCATAGTATCCTCTTATAATCTCTTTTATTTTTGTGGGTTCAGTAGTAATGTGCCTGTTTTTATTTTTTATTTTATTTATTTGCATTGTCTCTCTTTTTTTCTTTGTCATTCTAGCTAAGGATTTGTCAATTTTGTTAATCTGGAGGAACCAACTTTTAATTTTGTTAATTCTCTCTATTGTTTTTTCTCAATTTCATTTAGTTCTTCTCTGATCTTTATTTTTTTCCTTCCTTTTGCTTGCTTTGGAAATAGTTTGCTGTTCTTTTTCTAGTTCCTCCAGCTGTGTAGTTAGGTTATTGATTTTAGCTCTTTCTTCTTTTTTAATGTAAGCATTGAGGGCTATAAATTTCCCTCTCAGCACCGCCTTCGCTGCACCCCATAGGTTCTGATATGTTGTTTTTTGTTTTCATTCTCGCTTTGAGATATTTATTGATTTCTCTCGCAATTTCTTCTTTGACCCACTGATTATTTAAGAGTGTGTTGTTTAATCTCCACATATTTGTGAATTTTCCCTTTTTCTGCCTGTTATTGATTTCCAACTTCATTGCATTATGATCAGAGAAAGTGCTTTGTAATATTCTATCTTGTTGAATTTATTGAGATTTACTTTGTAACCGAACATATGGTCTATTCTGGAGAAAGATCCATGATCACTTGATAAGAATGCATATCCTGCTGTTTTGGGTGCAGTGTTCTGTATATGTCTATTAGGTTTAGTCCACTTTTCATATTATTCAAGCTCTCTGTTTTTTTATTGATCCTCTGCCCAGATGTTCTATCCAATGCTGAGAGTGGTGTATTGAAGTCTCCAACTATATTTGTAGAGACATCTGTTTCTCTCTTCAGTTTTGCCAGTTTTTGCCTCATGTAATTTGGGACATCCTGGTTAGGTGCATATATATTTATGACTGTCACTTTTCCCTGGTGAATTGCCTTTTTTATTAATATATAATGTCTTTCCTTGTCTCTAATAATAGTTTTCCTTTTAAAATCTATTTCATCTGATATAAGTATAGCTACTCCATGTGAGACTTATCTTGTTCCTTTGACTGGGCCATTTCTTTCTGTTTCTTGGTATGATTATAATTTTTTTGTTGGGGTCTTAGCATCTGGCTTACTAGATATATTTATTCCGAGTGCAGTTTCTCTCTTAAGTTTAGGGCTTTCTTCTCCTTTATCCCTTTTTGGTTGTGTTGTAGGATCTGATGATGTAGTTGGTGCTGTAAGCTGTGGAGGCTGAAGCTGCCTGCATTGCCCTAAGAACTGTTAATGCTTTTCTCACCTTTCTCCTCTGCCAGCTGTAGGGACGGATATGCAGCTGTATGTAGTAATCCAATTTGTACAGGCCAAGACCATCTGTAGTTGCCCAGAGAGACTGATGAAGCTTCATGCCCCTTCTGCCCCTGCCTGGGGTAGGGATGGAGCTGCAGGTGTGGGCAGCAAACTAATCCATGCAGGTCAAAACTGACTGCAGTTGATCACGTAGAGTGATGTAACCCCGGCCTCCCTTCTCTCCTGTCAGGGGTAGGGATGGATCCTCCAGAGTGCCCAAAAATCTGATCCATGTGGGCCCAAAGTACTTGCAGTTGCCCTGTGAGGCTGAGGGAGTACTGTCTCTTCTGTCATTTAAGGGATAACCACAGGCACCTAAAAAACTAGTCCATGCAGGGCAAAAGCACCTGCAGTTGCCCAAAGAGGCTGAAAAATACCAGCCCCCCTTCTATCTTATGGCGGTGGGGTGGGGATGGAATCGAAGACACTCAACAAACCAGGCTGTGTGGGCCGAAAGCACCCGCAGTTGTTCAGAGACGCTGAGTAAACACCAGCCTCCTCCTATCCTATGGGGATGCAGGGGTGGAGCACCAGACACTCAACAAACCAGTCCATGTGGGCTGAAAGTGCCCTACATTTGCCCAGAGAGGCTCAAGAAACGCCCCCCTTCCTATTCTATGGGGCATGGGTGAGGATGGAATTGAAGGTGCTCAACAAACCAATCCATGTGGGCTGAAAGCACTTGCAGTTGCCCAGAGAGGCCAAGGAAACACAGTTCCCCTCTTGTCCTGTTGGGGCACAGGATGGAGCCCCAGGTGTCCAACTATCCAGTCTGTGCCAGCTGAATGCACCTACAGTTGCCTGGAGTGGAGGGTGCAGGTCACCTCCAGCTTCCTTACTGACAGAAGTAGGACTGTGGTCTAGGCTAGGGCTACAATCTGACCTGGGTGGAAAGAAGCTGGTTCCTACTGTCACTATGATTTTCAATCAGCCCTGCTTCCCCTCAAGCCAGGGATGGAGTTAAATTGGCAGCTATGGGCCTCTTTCTGACGTGGACAGGTTCAAACTTCAGCTGTTCTTAGGATTATACTTTAGCCAGCTGAATTTACTAATCAGTAGCTGAAGTAGGTGCCCAACTGTCTCTTCCTTCCCTGTTTTTGGGAAATGGACCTTCCAACTCCAGCCATGGAATAGCTCCTGAGGTGGCTTGTGCCACCAGTAGAGGATGAATACTGGCCTCAGTGGCGTGGACCACTCTACTAAGGAATCTTCTCTGCAGATGGGCAGTCTTCTCCTTCAATTCTTTCAAGAATGTTGCAGGATGCTCTTCTGGTCTCCTGGAGCCCCCAAACAGGTGCTTTAGACAGCTCTGGTTGATTACTAACTGCCCTGTAGGATGAGCTGATTCTTGGAGCTCCTTACTCTGCTGTCATCTTGCCCCTTCTTTCAAATACATTTTGAATATGAATTTAAGCATTAATATAATTTTTTAAACTGCCAAAATTCAGTGTTTATACTGGCACAAAATGCAGTTTTTTACCCATCTACCTTTGGCCTATCATATCTATAATCTCTCTATTTAATCATCTATATATAATAAAAAGTTGGAATGTTTAGCTTTAGTGGTTATTCAACAATTGTACTGGGAGGAAATAAAATTTCATCAATACATTTTTAAAAAACAATTTATTGAAGTATATCATTCATACATGAACATACATAAACTATAAGTGTTCAGCAAACATCATGAATTTACAAAACAAACATGCATAACATTATACAGGGCTCCCACACATCACCCCCCACCGACAAACACCCTGCATTGCTGTGAAACATTTGTTAATATATCATGAAAGAGCATCGTTAAAGTATTACTACTAACTATAGTCCATATCTTCCTCCCCTATACATTTTTTAAAGGATTTATTTATTTATTTATTTATTTATTTACTTTTATCCATTTTTACCCCCCCCATTTTTGCTGTTTCTGTGTCCATTCGCTTGGCGACTCTGTGTCCCATTTCCTGCCCTCTCTTCTCATCCTTCTCCTCCTGTCTTCACTGGAATTCGATCCT
>JAQZBX010036917.1:0-24001 GCA_029593785.1 Cabassous unicinctus
CTCCAGTTGTGATGTTAGGTTTCTGAGTTCTTCATTTTTTAATGTAACCATTTAGAGCTATAAATTTCTATCTCAGCTTCCTTTCCTGAGTCCCATATGTTTTGGTATGATGTGTTTTTGTTTTAATTTGTCTCAAGGAATTTCCTAATTTCCCTTGTGATTTCTAATTTGATCTATTGATTGCTTTAATGCATTTAATATCCATGTGCTCATGAATTTTCCAATTCTTCTCTGTTATTGATTCCTGGCTTCATTCCATTGTGGTTGGAGAATATACTTTGAATGGTTTCAATACTTTTAAAGTATTGAGACTTATTTTGAGACTGAACATATGCTCTATACTGGAGAATGATACATGTGAACTACTGAAGAATGCGTATGGTGCTGCAGTTGAATGAAATGTTCTAGATATGTCTGGTAGGTCTAATTGAGATATAATATCATTCAAGTCTTTTACTTTCTTGTGGATCTTTTGTCAAGATGTTCTATCCATTGTCAGAAGGGGTTCTAAATTATACGCTCCTTCTATTAATGTAGACTCCTCTATTTCTCCCTTCACATCTGTCAATATTTGCTTCATATACTTTGGGGGCTCTGCTTTTAGGTACATCTATATTTATAATTGTTTTGCCTTCTTGGTGAATTTACCCCTTTATCCATATATAGTGACCTTCTTAATCACTCATAACTGTTTATGACTTAAATTCTATATTACCTAGCATTAGAATAGCTACCCCATCTCGCTTCTGGTTACTATTTGTTGAGAATTCTTCCTCCATCCTTTCACTTTCAACCTGCCATGTCTTTTTTGTTCATTCTTTCTTCCTTCTACTCCTAAGCCTGAATCATTTGACCTGTCTTATCTTCATGTTCACTGAATATTTCTTCTGCCAGTTGCAATCGTCTGTGCAAACCCTCTGTGGAAGTTTTCATTTCAGCTATTGTGGTCTTTGATTCCAGGATTTGGTTCTTTTTATAATTCTATCTCTTTATTGATATTCTCATGTTGTTATTCCTCATTTTCTTTATATCCTTTATTTCTTTCTGCATATTTTTTTTATCCCCTTGATCATATTGAAGGTCATTATTTTAAAAGGTTTGTCTGGTATGTCCAATGTCTGGAATTATTTCTTGATTGTGTCTGGGTTTTTATGTGTTCTTTTGGATCATTTCCTATTTCTTTGTTCATCTGGTAATCTTTTGTTGCACACAGTATATTTTAATATTTTAAAATGTTAACTCTGTGATTTAGTCCCTGAACTGCCTGTTCATTAAGGTTATATACAGATGGTGATATGACAGAGACTTCCCTGAATGCCAGGATTTAACAAAAACAAAGAAAGCAGAGAAAAAACTCCTTACACAGCCTTGTAAATTGGCTCCGGGGTGTCTGTTGCTCTCCTTCATAGAATAGACTTCCTGTCAAGAAGATCAGCTGGAAACAAAAGTGAAGTGCAAGGTCTTTGCCTTAATTTCTGAGCTTTGTCTTGTCCTGGGCTTGTGCTTGCTTGCTTGTGGCCTTAGGATTTCCCTTCTCACAGTAATTCAAATGTCCCCTCTATTATGTATGAAATAAATTCTTCTCCTACTCTAAGGTGCTCTATTGCATATATTAAAGTTGGTAATATTTTGCTTTAGGTTGCTTTGACTGAATAATTTCATACATTACTTTAGCTGACTGCGAGTTGCTTCTGCCAGCAGGGCAAGTTTCAGGGAGAGCATGTCAGAAAGAGGTTTCCTAGTTTAGTATTTCAGGCTGCAACTTAATAGATTGGAACTAGGATACAGTCACTGCCCTATGCATATACGGACAGGGACAGACACTCACAATGATGCCACAGGCTGTCTCCACATGGTGACAAGAGGGAATGGGAGGGAAAAAAGTCTGCCATGGGCATGTTTTACTCTTTTGAAAGCTTCCTTTTCTTGATTTAGCACACACACAGTTACTGCAAATCTCAATTGATTTCTGGTAATTTGAGGAAGATGGCTCTGCTGCTTTTTTGCTAGTTGTTCAAAGATTCTGTGGGCAAATGCACCTTGAAGCATCTTTCACTGCCATCTTGTTTGACTGGAGGTTTCAAACTTTCTTTTGACTCCTGAAATGAAAAACAACTGAGCAGTATTTTTAATATCTATCAAAAACTTTAAGAGCTAGAGAAAACCACTAAATCATTTATTGAGTTGTAACTTGACTATTGATGTAGTCCCAGTGATTTCAGATATGTGAACAATTGTCCACACCACAGGGATATTAGTATTAAAGAAGCTTATTTTCTTTGGACACATTTCTACAATCAACCATTTTTTAAATAACTCATCAAGGTTAAATGGCTTTCCTTGCTTGGCTAGTATGTAAATCATTTCGCATATTCTTTTAGTTGCAGCCTATTTTTCATTTTCTATTTTTGCTAAGAAATAAGGAAATCTTTTATTTTCTTGATAAGATAATCTTTTGTGATAAGAAAATTTCTCTCACATCATTGATTTTTCTTCTCATTGTTTTCCCATGAAGTGAGAATATTGTGATGAATGCTTAGTCTGGTAATATAAACGATATTGCTTTATTTTAGCATAGCTTCTATGTCTTTGTATAATAAACACAAACTTTTGCTATCTAATTCATTAACAAAATAATCGACTGTTCAGTGCTTTAAAATCACATCACTCAAAAAATCCGGTTTGCAATACTTTTTTAATATTTATGTGATTTTTATGTTTTCGAATACACTAAAGATATAAAATGTTGCTGTATGGTGATATGTATGTCACTTGTAATGTTATAGAGTTATAACTGTTATCATTATGATTAGCAGTGCACTGAAAAGCAATGAAAGAGATGAGAGAAATATATATAGTCTTTGCAAATACTCAACCCTGCCAATTTAACAAGTAGCCATAAATAGCCACAATTAAATGAGCATGACTGAATTACAAAAATTTAATCATGGACTCAGATATTTAAAATGCATATAATTTTCATATTTCATACATTATTTTTCTTTTGATATATTTCCACTATTTAAAAGTGTAAAAACAATTTTTTCCTCATGGATCCCCCAAAACAAACAAAAAGCAAAAAGCATGTAGGTGCTTAGATTTGTTTTTATTATTTTCTTTTATTTTGATATAGATAGTTTTTACATTTTAATTTCATTTTTTAAAAAATCTGTTGCTGGTAAGTCTTGGTACATGAGCCACAGTTTGCTGATTTCTTATTTAAACTGTTATCTTTTGGAAAAATTTAAAATGAGGAAAGTAAAATTTTATTTTATTTTTTCAGTTTTTGAAATTTTTCATTTCTTTTTCTAGAATTTATTTTCTGATGTATATAGTATTAATTATACCTGGAATTCTTCCCTCAACATTTCTTGAAACAAGCAATGAATTCCTTTATTTAAGTTGCCCCTATCAGTGTCTTCTTTATATTTGAAGGTTATTTTCATTGGGTATAGAATTTTCTGTTGACATTTTTTTCTTTCAATACTTTAAAGATGTTACACCA
The DNA here is from genome assembly GCA_029593785.1 of Cabassous unicinctus. Taxonomy (NCBI): domain Eukaryota; kingdom Metazoa; phylum Chordata; class Mammalia; order Cingulata; family Chlamyphoridae; genus Cabassous; species Cabassous unicinctus. Next base: position 3,506 of record JAQZBX010036917.1, read on the forward strand.
AGATGTGGCAGCAACGGTGGACCTGGGAGTTGCTGTGAATTTTTAATTATTTTGACGTTGTAGTAAGTTTTTAAATCAGGAAGTGTGAGACCTCCAACAAGTTCTTCCTTTGCAATATTAATTGACTAATTGGGACTCCTTGCACTTCCATGTGAATTTGAGTATCAGCTTTTCCGTTTTTGAAAAAAAAAAAAAGCTCCTGGAATTTTGATAGACATTACATTGAATCTGTAGATCAATTTGGATGATATTGATATCGTAATAATAGTAAGTCTTCATATCTATGAACAAAGGGCATCTTGCCATTTATTTAGGCCTACTTTGATTTCTTTCAGCAGTGTTTGGTAGTTTTCATGGTAAAGTCCTTCATTTCCTTGATTAAATTTATTCCTAGGTAGAGTAACTTTTTAGTAGCTATTGTACATGGAATTCTTTTTCTAATTTTTCATTTCTGAATATTCTTTGCTGTTGTGTAGAAACAAAACTGATTTTAGTGTGTTGAGCTTGTAGCCTGCAACTTTGCTGAATTTCTTTATGTAGTTCAATTAGTTTCTTTGAAGATTATTTGGGATTTTCTTTATAAACGATCAGATAAACTGCAGAAAAGGAAATTTTTTTCTTCTTCCTTTCCAGTTTGGATAACTTTTATTTATTTTTCTTGCCTAATTGCTCAGGTTAGTACTTCCAGTATAATGTTGAACAACAGTGGTAACAGGGGCATTCTGTACTGTTCCTGACGTCGGGGAGCGGGAAACATTCTAACTTTCACCATTGGAGATGATAATAATGGTGGACTTTTCATATATGCCCTTTATTGTTTTGAGGAAGTACCACTCTGTTCTTGTTTTTCTGAGTGTTGTTTTGTTTTTTGTCCTTAAAGAGCATTGGATTTTGTCACATGCTTTTTCTGCCTTAATTGAGATTTTCATTTGACTTTTTATTTGTTAATGTGGTTTATTACATTGATTGATTTTCTTTCTTTCTTTCTCTTTTTTTAAATGATTATCTTTCACACTTCTAGGATAAGACATGTAATTCTTTCAATATACTGTCAGATTTGATTTGCTGGTACTTTAATAGTATTTTTCCATCAAAATTATAAGGGAATTGGCCTGCAGTATTCCTTTCTTGTGATCACTTTATCTGGTTTTGTTGTTAGGAATTGTTGGCAGCACATATTGAGTATTTATACCATTTTTAAGAATTTTTGTTTCTTTGTTTTTAAGGAAAGTTGATGTCTTTTATTCCAGTGACTTCTGCTCTTATCTTTATTATTTTCTTCCTTACACTTATTTTAGATTTTGCTTACACTTATTTTTCTAGTTTCTTAAGGAGATATTTATTTATTGACGTGGAAACATTGATTTATACGATAACAGTGATAATGACTCCGAGTTGGATTTTGTGTGCTTACAATTTTTTCATCAAATTAAACATTTGTCAAGCAGTTTTCAATACAATCATTTAAAGTTACTAATTTCTGAATAAATGCCTTATGAAAAAGGAAATAACTATAATACTAAATATAGTACTGTAGTCAAACCCTACCAGTTAAAGAAACTCAGATGCCTTTGATTTTACTATGTAGGATAAGAAGGATTATTGACTTCCCATGAAAAGCTCCATAGGAGTGCCATCTGCTGTACAGAACTAACAGTGACTCTATCTGAACGTATGTCATGTCCTGACTTTTTTAAAGTTTTAAATAAAATCTCATGTTTTTTTGCCATTTTAGCTCTTAACATGATGATATATGCAATTTTCTTGAAAGTATTACATTTATAAAAATGTATTCAAAATTTCCCCAAAGAAATAGGATAACTCCCTCCTTTGTTTCTTCACAATACTTTATGTATATACCAAACTCACATATGACTCATTTTATGTCATCTCACTTCACTTAAATTTTCTGCATAGCATTTATAATTCCTTTGCTTAATTTTCCCCAATAACTTAAAAGCTGCTTGAGAATAAGGGAAGCTTCTGTTGTGGCCATCAAGCTCTACAATATTTAATCCAAGAGGTCTGTAGACCTCCATCCTTAAAGAAGGGCCTATACAGCATTTGATACATATTTTCAAATAAATAAATGAACGAGTGCTATTTTCTTTTTTAATTGTAGACATGTTCGCATTTGAAAGAGTGGGAGAAAATAATAGCACATGTTCATATGGGTGATCAGGATTGCTGTGTTTGGTCATGGCAGATGAGTTTGACTGAGTTTAGGAGGAATATGAATTTTAGATATGTGAAAACTGACATTACTGTCATTATTTATTTGAAGGACTTATATTTGATTGATTCTGAAGGACCCAGAAACAATGGGAAAAAGTCACAGACAAAGACATTTCTGCTCAACCTTACGAAGACCTTTGTAGTAAGTAGAGATTTGGGGAAATGACAAGGACTGTCTTCAAATATATGAGATTCTCCAAATGAAATTGTTAAAGTATATTTTAATTGATTTTTCATTTGGTATTTATATAGAAGGGATTCACCTCAAATTATTAGTTAAATTAAATGATTTTAAGACACTTCTGTGGTATAAGAAAACACACCTTTATATGAAAGTGTGAAACATTAATTATTGACAAATGTTTGTCACTTATTTTCACTTAGTAGCAACTGTACTTAGAATCAGAAAGTTTGATTTGTATTTTTAAAAATTCAAATAAAAAAAATAAAGATAGATAGCTAGGTAGATAGATAATACTCCATATTGAATGGGTCCCAATATTAATCATACACTGTGGTATGTATATTTGTGAAATTTCTCTTGAGCCATGAGTTCTGCCAAAAATATTACTTTTGCAGCATGTAATTGTCCAGACCCTACTTTCTGAGCAAAATAGAAATCCTTGTAAAACAAAAATCCTTAGGAATCTTTCCAAACAAATGGATGACTATGAATTGTTTGTTGCTTAATATGTGAATGTTATTCATTGAAGAAACTTGCATCATTCTTGAATTACTCTTTTTTTTTTTTTTTGCTGTTTTAAAATTTATTTCTGAGTTGCAAAGATTATTTTCCCTCCCAATGTTTTACAATTTCCTATATTCCCCCTTTGAATCTTGTCTGCCACCACCAGACAGACAGCGTGAGGACCTTCTTTTTCTTGCATCTGTAGTGGAAACCTTAACAGCAGACATTAACTGCTCTAGGTCTGTGAGAGTTGCATTTGAATTAAATATTGTTAAAATTGTGGCTCACATGGTTGGGCATCCCTCTTCCATATCGAGGGACCTGGATTCAATCATTGAGAACCACCAGTAAAATAAAGAAAAATATAGAAAGTGCGTGGGTCACCAGGCACTGCGAGTGGGTTCACTGCCAGGCCCCACATGAGGGAGTGCCAGGCCCCACTGAAAAACGCAGCAAGATGATGATGTAACAGGAGAGAAACATAGGGAGAACTAAGATGAGATGTGCCAGAAAAACAGAAACAAAGTGGCACAGGTGGCAGAATGGCTCTCTCCCAAACCAGAGCTCCCCAGGACTGAATCAAAGTGAAGACAGGAGGAGGAGGATGAGAAGAGAGGACAGGAAACAGGCACAGAGAATTGCCCAGGAAATGGACACAAAAACACCAAAAATCGGGGAGGGGACTTAAAAATAGACAAAAGTAAATATAAATAAATAAGTAAATAAATCTTTTTAAAAAATTATTATTGCCGACTTTCTAAGGAAAAGATACTTTTGTCAAGATCTATATTGCATTCTCATAATGGGTCAATTGTCTTACAGTGTAAAAAGAGATTGGGAAAGTACAAGATATGTGGGGCAATTAAAAGTGGAAAAGGAATATGTGTCAAGATCTCTCAAATGGGCTAAAATATCTGAAAATAGCTATGTCAACCATTTCTTCTCATTATCCTTGTTAGGCTTTGAATTAAATTCTGGAATACAGTAATAAATGTGATATGGTCCTTGCCTTCATTAATCTACAGTTTACTGCAAATACTGATAGCAATAAAAAGAAATGAAAATAGACGCAAAATTGAATAACACTAAATTTGGAAAGGAATTTAAGAAAAAATGAGTTTGATTTGTCATAAGATATATAGTAAGAAGAATAGATGCAATTACAGAGGAAAAGAGAAGCTTTCAAAAATAATTTTTGAGCTGAGAAATACAGGAAGAGCATGAATTAATTAGATGAAGGGATAGTTCCTGGAGTAGATGATCTAGGAGGAGGGAACAGTATGTGTGTTTTCTCTGTAATAAGGCAGCATTCAAGAAATATAAAAAAAGTCATTGAACCTGGACCAAAGAAAGACTTACTAGATAAGCTTGGTTAGACAAAAAGGTGATGGCTTGGACAAGGCATTTCCTTCCAGGTTAATAGTTTTGGTCTTTATCATAAAAGCAATAGGAAATATTGTGTTCACTTAAACCAGTGGGTGGTATAATGAAATTTATCTTTTGAAACTATCACAATGGCTGTATTTGGAACAGATAAAGGCCCATCCTAGTGGATGTAGAGAGGTCAATTATGAGATAAGAAATGATTGTAGTTTGGTCTATGTCAGTGGAGATAGAGAGATGTGTAGAGCTTTTACATATTTTACGTGTGAAAGTGTCATTAATTTATGATAGACTGAATATATGTGACAAGAGAGCTTTAAGAAAAAGAAATTCCGAGATTTCTGTCTTCCATGGCTGAGTGAATGGTGGCGTAGTCTGCTGCTTTAAGAATGGAGAATTTTGACAATTTTTTTTAGAATGAGGGTCCCTCATAGGCTTGATTTGGGCATGTTATGTTTGAGATATCTTGAGTGTTCAAGTGGAGATATCAATTAGAAACTGGATGTCTAATTTTAAATTAGTACTATGGGATTTTCCAGGTTACGGTATTGAAATGAAGCTGAAATGTGTGTATTATAAATGTCTTTGGATCATATGTAGTATTAGTGATTACATATTCTCAGCCAAACTTGGAACTGGCCTTTACATTCTTGTGGATCATTTACTGAAGAAGTGGGCAATTTTTTTTAAGGCAAATGTATTAAAATCTTAATTCACTTCAAAATATTGATGGGAAACATTCTCTTATTAACATTATAAAAAATTATGCACTTTTATAGTTTCAAAAATGTCTAATACCTGTATTTCTACTATCTCTTTTCTATTGTCTTAAAATAGTAGCTCCTTCTAATATAACTTCTCTGAATTGTGGTCTAAGAATGGCAAAAATACCCATCATCTAACAAATGAAAATTTAATTTTCTATTTTAATATATATTGGAGAGTTTTTTATTAAAATATTTGTAAGATTTTAAAGAGCATTGAGAGAGGAATATCTCTGAAGATAAAGTGAATAGGTTCTATAAACATTGTATTTTAGGAACTTAAAGGTCAATGTATTAAATAGGAGAGTGACTACCACTTTACTCTAAATAACGTGCTCATTCTTTTTGGTAAATTCTTGTATTTGTGGCATAATTTAAGGATGGATTATTCAAATCTTTGGCTTACTCAGTTCCATAACATGAATGCTAAGTGTGTAACTGATTTTGAAGTAAAGAAATAAAGCACTTGCAAGTCCGTTTCGAATGTGCAACTATGAAGTTGTTTTTCTTTTTTTCTCAGTTAGTATTTAGCTTTGTTCTTTTGATTTCCCCTTTTTAATCCCTTGACCATATCTATCAGGTTCTATAGCATCTTTTCCTTATTAAAATACAGGGAATTGGATTTTTAAAACTTCCAATCTCAGGTAAATCAAAACTCAGCCACTAACTAACACCATCTAATACTCCAGTGAATTGATAAGACAGGCATGAGGGAGAAGAAAAGGGTGAATGTATTTATTGTATGAGACCACAGCATTGATGAGAAATTGTTAGCATTGCAGTTATTTCCTTGTTATAATTGCATATGATTCCACCAAATCTACTAGGCTTCCCAGTGAAGGTCTGCAGAATTTCTTGCAGCAATATTCAATTTCTCCCTCCAATGTTGAGAACTTCTGCAGAAGAGGGGCCAATTATGTATACCTTTGGACCCTCTAGTAGTCTATGCCCCAAACTCCTCTTTTATGGCATTCTTCCCACTTTTGCTAACCTCTGTGCTCCTCAGATTCAGATGTAGAAAGAACTAGGGTCCTTTTCTATCATCCACAAAAATCAAAGAAAGCTTGAGAATTTTGGCGAGTCATGGACATCATCAAGTATGCACATTTCACTTCTTTCTAATCATGCTTTCAAGGACTCCTACAGTGAACTACAACTTGCAATAGATTTTGGAAGAGAAATGGGCCAGCCTTCATATTCTCATTTGCCCAAACTTCAGGGGATACCAGCCAAGTCCAGTGTGAGGTATTCGTTATTTGTCTTCAACTTTTTGCCATTCTAACATCACTGAGATGGAAGTACATTCTTTCGTCCCAGGTTTGGCATCTCAGTAAGCATCCAGCTGTAGAACTATAGTCAACATATTGGTCTCCTAGGACTGCCATGACATATGGCTACAAACTGGGTAGATTAAAAATAACAGAATTCTTTTTCTCCCTGTTTTTGAGGCCAGAAGTTCAAATTCAAGTCATTAACAAGGCCCCAGTATCTCTAAAGTCTCAAGAGGAGAATATTTTCTTGCCTCTTCCAGCTACCGGTAGCCCGTGGTTTACCTTGGCTGTGGCAGCACAATGCCAATTTCTGCCTCAGTGTCTTCAAATGGTCCTCCTTCCTCTATGTGTAACCTTGTTTCCTTTCCTCTTTAATACGGACACCAGTCATTGGATTTAGGACACACCCTAATTGTAGGTTTAACTACTGACTTTTGCAAAGACCCTGTTTCCAGATAATGTTGCTTTCTTTTGTTCTAGATGACCTTTAATTTGAGAGTGACACTATTCAACCCAACACAACGTTTTCACAGTTATTCAGATTTCCACAAATGATTCTCTCTGAGGCACCCCAATATAATTTGGTGTACTAGGCAACATGGCACTTCTAACTCTCCTTAGAAATAGAGGGAAAACCTTCTCATGAACATAGCAATTCCTAAAAGTAGAGGAGTTCTCATTGCTGCAAAGCTTCCCCAGTCTTCTCCTCATATACAGGCTGACAGAAACATGCAAGGTGGCTAGAATGATTTTATACCTTCCACTTAGAACAAATATTAGTGGCCCATTTTCAATCATCTGTAGAATTTTTTTTTAATTGGAGAATTTCTATGTTTACAGAAAAATCATGCATAAAAAAAAGAGTTCCCATATATGCCACCCTATTATTACTTAAAAATTTACTATGCTTCTTTCCTTTAAATTGTCCTCCTCTGAAATTGATAAACAAGGGGGAAAAGCCCCACAACCTACCTGTCATATATTTCTAACAGTTCCACTGAATGCAGTATCAACTTTATTGCCTGAGTTTAAACTGCTTTAACATCTTGAAAAAAATATGTAATAAAAATGTTTCATCAATTTCTATCAGTTTGAAGGGTTTTAAAAGTATGGACTACTGGAGTTTCTGATACTTAAAATCATTTTTGGTTGTGGAAGTGTTTATGTCAAATAGTATATGTGGGGGAGCTTGGTGTTGTTAATAACCAGCGAAGTAGATATATACTGCAAAGCATCTAATTGGTTTCCATGATTTTTTATTACCTAAATTCCATTTCTATAAACAATTTTTTCCTCATGTACATTCTCTATCAGGGCATTTTTATAATGTTGCTTTTTGGAGCCTATACACATTCTTTAAAACAAATAGCTGGTATGGGTTTGCCTCTCATGATATGTGTGGTAGCTATTTTTTTCTAATTTTAATTTGGGGGAAAAACTTTTTGAAGCCCAAGCATTAAAATATGAAACAGTTTGGTAAAAACTTTTCTGTTGATTTTTTCTTGGGGATGCAGCAGCATTCTGGAATCCCTTGGGATTAGAGGTTAAGAGTGTCCTGAATCATTGCCTCTTGCCCAAACTTGGATTTTAAATAGATGTTATTTAATAAATAGAAACAGCAAAGCTTCTCGAAGTGGTTTTGCTACAGTAGTCGGTGTTTCAAAGGAAGAGTAAAACAACACAAGAGATCAGATACTCCATGATTATCAGCAGCTGCCAGACTAGCGTCTGAGTCCATTGTCAGGTATTAGTTATGTGTCCATAGCCAATCAAGGCACATATTTGGAAGGTATGAGGATCTGCTGTTCTACAGCTAATGGCTGTTAAGCCGGAGACATTCCAATTTTCTGAAGTTGTCTTCATCTAAAGTTATCTCCGTACCCCACATACAATCAAAATCACTCACTTCTTCCTAACAGATAAAGCAGAACATCATATTGTCCAGCCACAGGTTATTGATATCTTTGTTCAGATTTTACTTCCAGTAATGTTTAGTCTCTGAGTATAAAATCCTAGTTGTCTCCATTCCCATCCTTTATTAATATACACTCAAGATTTGGATCCACACCACACTGAAACTTAAAAGCCAAGTGATAATTTTGCTAATATATTAATTTGACCAAAGTGAAAAACTGTGTATTCAGTAAAAGGAAAAACAGGAAAATTGAACAAAATAAATACCAACCACCACCATTTAAGCGTTACATAAACAGAAAGAATCTTATTTAACACTGACATGTGGTTTCTTCATCAGCCTAGAAAAAATATGCATACATATGTTTATGTATACATTTTTCAAAATACTGGAAGTAAAATAACTGAGAGGTCCAAGAACTTGGAGTGAGATCTTGGTTATCAAATTTAACTGTTTCATTTTCTGTCCATTTCAAGCATTGACTTTTTTTTGCCTTTAGATCTATTTTTTAGTGCTTGAAGGGAAAAGCTGTGCATTATAATAATTTATTTAGCACTGGATTTAACTTATTGCTCAATAGTAATTTAATTGATTTTACTTGAGTATGGGAGCCAGGGCATGTAGAACACTAAACTATGGCTGGAAGTAGATTCACCAAGGTTAGAAATGCAGGAAATAGACTTGCAAATAAGTAAATTTTTGAGCACAGAATGCTTCAAAATAATTGAAAATGCATGGATATTTTTAAACAAATCATATCTATTTTAATAAAGCTAACAATAAATAACTCATTGTGTGACTATTCAGTGTCAGAATTTGTACTAGGTTATTTTTCAAAACTCTTGTTACTCCATTTAATCAATACAACCTACAAATATTCCAAAAAAAAATAACTAGCCCTTCTGTTTTTTGATAACGTTAAGCTTATTGAAAAAGAATATGCATTTGCATACTGAAAAACAATGAAAGTCATTACCCAAGTCCTTCCTCCAATGGATCTCAATAATCAAAACAACTACAATAGTAAGAAACAAAAAAATAAAAAATAAAAAGAACCCTGAAAGTGTTGTTGAGCATCCTAAATGATGCTCAAAAACAAAATGCAAAAAGCAAATGAAGTGGTATTACACCGCCTAGTATAAAACACCAAAATATTTTCACTGGTGGGTAGTTTGATGAACAAATATTTTTGTTTGATTGCATTTTTCATCTTTCACTCACAGCATCAAGTAGATGCAAAAGAGAGAGAAAGTGAAATGTATTGTATATTTAGCTACAGTAATGGATCATGAGAAATGTTTCTAAGAAGTTAGAGCACTATTGGAGATAGCACATTTTCCTCTTCCTAATTTCCCACATGAATGCAAAAGATGCGAGTTTTAAACACTATCTCTCCCTTCTCAAAAATACTGGACAGAAAAATTCTGCTCTTTTTCTATACCTGCTTTACTCCTAGGAGAGGAAGTAAAACCTTGTCTTTGGGTGCAGTGTTTCCCCAGTCACCTTGGAAGCACTACCTCTAGGAATGTATCACATTGAGAAGGGAGGTAAGAAAACAGGGCTCGTTTGAGGGTGCACCTGACAATTGCAGGAAATGATCAGACTACATATGATCATGATATTTTACCAAACCACCTCCCCAGAGGTTTTTGCAAACTCCTCTTCTGATTTTAAAAGACATTTTTAAGAGTAAAGACCAAATAATGATATTTCTAATTCCAAAAGATGAAGACATTAACCTGAATAAACCTCTTAAGTAGCTGCTGAAGAAATTTCCAGTTGGAACTCTGGGAGTTTACAGTTTATGTTACTGAAATCAAACTGAAATATCATTGGAACATATGTAGTTTAGAGACAACATATGATCATTCAAATTTTTATCTGGCCTTTATGTAGTTATGGATTATTTATTGAAGAATTTGACTAAATATGTTTTTAAAAGGAAAGTAGGTGGAAATCATTAAGTACCTTCAAAATATTCACAGAAATATTTCCCTTAAATATCACTTACAAAATATGATGCACTTTTATAATTTCAAATATGCTCAAAACCTAGTCTCTCTCTCTCTCTTTTCCAGTGACTTGAAATTTTAGGGTTTCTAATAAAATTTTTCCAATTGTGCTCAGAGACTGGCAAACATCCTCTTCTTCTAAAACTGAGATCTTCATTTGAAAAATTGCAGTCTGTATTTTAGGGTTTCATGCTAAGTTATTTGGAAGAATTTAAATAGCATAAAAGAAGAAGATCTCTGAAGATAAATTGACTAGTTTCAATACACATTGTATTATAGGCTCTTATAGGTCAGTATATTAATTAGAAGGATGGCTACCAATTTACCTTAAATGAGGTGTTCTTTCTTCTTTAGTAAGTTCTCATATTTTGAACATAATGTAAGGATGTATGACTCAAATCTGCTTAATCAGTTCTATAACATGAATGTTATGTGTGTAAACATAAAAAAATCATTTTTTATGTTTTTTCAGTAATTAAATAAAACACCAGAACGTTTCTTTAGAACAAATAAATCTTTGGGAATAAAACTATAAAAACATTTTATTTTTCTTCAATCAACCTATAATCTTGTTCTTTTTTAAAAAGACCATTTATATAATTATATTGTGTATAAAAACTTGAGAATAGTTTTACACTTTTGCATCTTTAATTCCTTTCATTTTTTTCTTCATACAATAAACTTTATTTTCAGAAAAGAAAGTATAGGGGATTCTATATATTCTATCCTCTCCTTTTCTAAATTCCCCCTATTAATAATATCTTACATTAGTGTGGTACATTTTGTAAAATTGATGAACAAATATTGAAGTATAACTACTAACAAAAGTAGTTTACATTACAGTTTATATTTTTCACTGTACACTTTTATAGGGTTTCACAAAATGTATAACAGCCTTTATCTGTCATTGCAACACTGTGCAAAATAATTCTAATGCCTTGAAAATGCCCTACATTCCACCTATTCTTCCCTCTCCCTCCCCTCATACCTCTGGCAACCACTATCTTTATATCAGTGCTTCAAGATCTTCCATAACAACCATAATAAATCTACTTAGGTCCATGGTTGCATTTCCCTCTTTTGTATGTACATTCCTCTACCTTGAGGATTTGGGGATGGTAATGACTGCTCTGTTTCAGATTCAGAAGGGTTTAGAAATTATCGGTCAGATGAAGGAACTGTTTTGCCTGCAGTTATAGATACTTTTGTTTTTCGGAATAGGTGTTGTCTATCATCTTCATTTTGTTAGTTAACCTCGGCGAGTCTGATGAACTGGGGAGTATGAGTTGGCCAATATCTGCTAAGTTGCAGGGCTCATCCTGCATTTGATGAGATCTGTGATTTAAAAAAAATAAAATGGGTAGAAGAATCATGTAGGGGAAACATAAATGAATCTAACTCTGCTACATTGGGGAAATAGATTATTATATATTCCAAGGTAAGGCTTATTAGCAGGCTACTGATTTCATGTGTTTGTGTGCATTGCCTGTAAAGTTGGGATGTCTTTAAGAGCACTCAGGAGCAACCTAGTTTGAGACTTTGTTTCCTGTGGCAGTTAGTGAGATCTGCCTGAGACATGCATAAGCATAACCTCTGAAATGACCTCCTGACTCTCATTGAAATCTCTTAGACATAAAATCTCTTTTGTATTTAATGTTTATCCCTTTTGGGCAAGGCCTTTTGCCAAATTTGTCATTGATTGGCACTTGGTTTTATTCTCTTGTTGCCAGGAAGGCTCATCTCTGAGAGTCATGTCCTATAACAGGGGGAAGGTAGTGAGTTTACTTGTGAGTTTGCCTTAGAAAGGCCACATTTGAGTAATGAGGAGGTTTTCTAGAGAAAACTGTTAGGCAATAGCTATTTTTAAACTAAGTTTCAAATTTACAAGAATAAGGTTCCTAAGTACAAGCATTACTATTGAAAGCTAGGCATATTGGTCTATTTTCTATATTTAGGAACTACATATGTTCTCTAGAGTTTCTTGCCACCATATTTGAGAATGTAGCTTTGCTCCCCAGTATGGGGGTTTAATATTTCATTGGCTGTTGTGTGGGTCTCCATCTATTAAGAAAATACTGTATGACACAATGAACAAATTCATATTCCCTAGAGTCATGCTCCAGGTGAACCTGTCCCCACACTTCCCCTGACTACAAACCCTGCACTAATGACCCTCCCCTGCCATATATACCAAAAGAATACTCCCACAGTTGTATTCTCATCCAAAGTCTTTATCCTCCTCAGAATCCACCTGTTCCTTCATTCAGCCGTTTCTCCATATCCATGGATGCCACAAACCATTATCCCAAACTTGGTCACACTTCAGGACTGTCTACCCCACTCACATTGCTGTACCACCATCACACCCATTCACTGCCAAACTGCCACCATCCACCTTTTCAGAAATTGTGCCCAGACTTAGCATATGCTTATCACTCTCTGCTCCCTTTCTATCTCCTGGTAACCTATGTTGCAGACAGTACCTCTATGAGTCTGTTCCATATCCTTGATTCATATCAGTGATGTGATGCAATATTTTTCCTTTAGTTACTGACTAACTTCTCTCAACATAAGTTCATTGAGGATCATCCATGTGTAGGATGTGTCCATACTTCTTTCCTTCTTACAGCTGTGTAATATTTCATTGTATGTATATGCGACATTTTGTTCATCCATTCATCCATTGATGAACACTTAGGTTGCTTCCAACTTTTGGCAATTGTAAATAAGACCGCAATGAACATTGGTTTGCATGTATCTGTTCACGTTCCTGCTTTCCAATTCTTCTGGGTATATTCCTAGTTGTTAACTTTGCTCTTTTGCTTTCCCTTTGTACTTCCTTGACTCTCTTGGTCATTAAAACTCAGCGAATTGAAATTTTAAATACTCCAATATCATTTAATTAAAAACTCAGCCATTAGCTAACTGCTTCAAGAACTTAGATCCTCCAGAGTATTGATAACTCATGTTTAAGGGAGAAGGAAACAGAAAATGTCTTTACCGTCTGAGTAAAGTTTGGTCCCTGATAAAATTGCATCATAGTCCACCAAACCTATAAGGTTCCCAATGGAAGACTACATAATTTCTTGCAGCAATGTTCAGATTCATATCCCTCCAGGGTTGAGAACCTCCACAGGAAAGAAGAAAACTGTAAATGCTTTTAGTTCTTTTAGTAGGATCCTAACTCCTTCTCCTTCTTGGTTTTCTTCTTCCTTGTTGCTAACATCCATGCTCTTCAGATACAGATGTAGGAATAACTAGGGCCTTGTTCTATTGTCTACAAATATCATAGAAATCTGGTAAAGTTTTGAAAATCTTCTTTTCAAGTATAACACATTTCATTATTATCAAACCATTCTTTCAAAGACAGCAACAGTGTACTTCACACTTATGGTAATCATTGGAGAGACATGAACCCAGCCTTTATGTCACATATGGCCCAAACTCCAGAGGATTCTAAATCTCTGTATTCATATTTTGCCATTCTATGCATCACTCAGATGGGAGTGGCCACAAGTTTAGCATCTCAGTATGTATCCAACTATAGAACTATAGCTTATGTGTTAGTTTCCTGGGGCTTCCATTATGAATCACCGCAAGCTGGATAGCTTAAAAATAAAAGGAATTTATATTTTCTCAGATAGAGGCATGAGAAATTCAAAATCAAGTTATTAGCAGGGCCACACTCCCTCTACACTCTCTAGGGGAGAAGATCTTCTTGCCTTTCCCAGCTACAGGTGGTTCCTGGTATTCCTTTCCTGTGGCAGCATAACTCCAATATCTGCCACAGTGTCTTCACAGGGCCCTCCTTCATCTATGAATAATTTTGTGCCCTTTCATCTACTAATAAGGACAGCAGTTATGGGATTTAGGACTCATCCTAAATTTAGGTTTAATTAGTGATATTGGCAAAGTCCTTATTTCCAAATAAGGAAGCATTGTTTAATTCTAAGTGGAGTTAATTTGGGGAGCACCCTAATTGTCATTCAGAAGAGACACCTGGTACCACCTTTGGATTTCACTGCATGGAGTATATTCAAGATCAAAACAATGCCTCTCATCAAGAATACTGGTCCCCAGGTCTCAATTTACTCCATGATTTGCAGTTGTGGGGTCACCAGCCCAAACATTTTTCACACATACACTGGATGGAATCACATTCACTCACATAGTGAAGGCACAAATCTAAGCCAACTTTACTTCCAGCCATTATACTCCGATGGTCTGTGCATCTCAATACATGGCCAACAAAGAAGATGATTATATACACCCCTTTGTGCCATTGTGGAAGGTCTATGCTCCCTCCCTGCCATGAACAGATAGAGCAGTAGAGGTGGCCCAGATGCTGTAAAACCTACATAATTTACTAAACAGTTTCCAGTGAATGTTTATATAAGTTTGGGACAAAAAGAGAAGGATTATGTTCACTGTCCACTATCTGCAATCAGATGGATTTTACCTTAAGGCAGTCATGAGAAGGGAGTCAGCCCATATTTATCATCCTGACTTATGACCAGGCTAATTCTTGTATTCTGGGGCATAAGTTAATTTGTCATTCACAAGGTGATGTAGTCTGCTACACTAGGACCATTCCCTCCCACACTATCCAATCTTTTCAGTCTAGTTTGATGGTTTCAACAGTCATTCAGAGTTCTACAAATGATTCTTTTTAAGGGTTTCAAAATGATTTGTGAACTGTTGTGGTGGGCAGCACTGCATTCCTAACTCTCCTGTGAAGTACAGGGAGAATCTCTTTATGAACATGGCAATTCTACAAGTAAAAGAGTTCTAACTGCTTCATACTTTCTCCAGTTTTCTCATATAAAAGTTAAAAGGGACATGTATGGTGGCAGTGATGATTTTCCACCCTCTTATCAACTTAATTATTATTGGCTCATTTTTAGTCTGTTTTAGATTTTAAAGTGCCTCTTTCCTTTAGCTTTGTCCTCATCTGAAATTGCTAAACAAGGGAAAAAATTACCACTCCATATCTGTCATATATTTTCAAAATTAGTTCCAGTGAATGTAGTATCAACTTTAGTACAGGAGTTTGAAATACTTCAACATCAGGAAAAAACATGTAATAAAAATATTAACATCAGTTTCTATAATTTTGGAGGTTTTTAAAAGCATTAACTGTTACCAGATTTAATCTAGCTTCTTGACTTAGGATGCAGAAATAAATTTCAGAGCACATCATGTTAGTTAGGCCAGCAATTTATTAAGGTGGGGAGAGAAAAGAATGGGAGAAAATAACAGATCATGGGTCCCTGCTAGAGGGTAAGGGGCTGAAGAGTGATAAAGAGGACTGATTTATAGGCTACAATTTCCCATTAAAGATTATAAACCCAAGGTTTTACTTGTGTGTTGATCCATGCAGGGAGATCATGGCCAGAGCAGGGCTCAGAACAACACCAGGACTGAGAGCAAGAGGGATCAGGATCAGGAGCACATGTTGTGATTTAACCTTTGTGCCTGCTTTTTAAACTTATAATTATTCCACCCCTTTGCTAATAGCATGGGAGGAGTTCCAGGTATTTGCTGTTTTGATTAATTACCCCATTCACTACTCCCCCTGGTGGTGCCAGTGATAAGCCTCTGGAGAATATCAGAGAATCTGTTGGGAATCTCTAGGAATCTCCTTCTGGGTGGAAGAAATCTCACAAGGATCTTCCAGCAGCTGTCTTGTGGTATCAATGCCCACACCAGGTTCCAGATCCATCTATCCCAATATGAAGCCTGCTTCATTTCCCCCTCAGAGGGTTTACACCTTTATTCTTAAAGAGGTGCTAAAGGGAGATGTTCATTCTTCTGTATTTACTTCCCCCTGGTTTTGGGCAGTAGGCCCTACCTGAAAAGGTGTAAAACCCTCTGGCTATTCTCTCTCACTTGAAGGAAGATGGATCTGGTATCCTGGGTGAAGCTGGATGAAGTCCCCATACACCTAACAAGATGTTGATTCTGTAAGAAATAAAGTTGTTTAGAACTTTGAGAATATATGGTCTCATTAAAAGGATACTGGACCACAAAAGTAGAGAAAGCCAGGTGCCTGTAAAGGATGCATTTCCCTGAAATTGGTGGGAAACATTATTCTTTCAGTTGCAGTAGGCTCTTGGTTAAATTTAGAAAGAAGAGATTGCAATAGACAATGGGGTTAGGTAAAAATTTGCAATCCTAGTATTTATGGTAGAAGAGAGATATGAGAAAAGGCATTGCTCTTTTTAGTTAAGTTACAGAAAATGAAAACAAACAAAGATTTTTTTAAGGGTTTTCTGGTTTGCCCTCAACCTAACAATAGGCATCTGGACTAGAGTTAGAGGGGAGAGTCGGCTTTGACACAGACACTACTTAGCTTTGTCTCATGAAGAGGTATTTCAGGCTGTCCAATGACTGGCACTCGTGCATCTAATCAGATGCTTCTGGTGAGCTGGCACTTTCCTGGGCAGCTGGTTTCACTTGGGATTAGTGCACCAAGCTGGAAACTCTTTTAACTTTAATAGTTATGAGAGTGATTAGAACTACAGAGTAAATTTACCTTCACTTGGGTTCTAATTGAGAGAGACCTGTTTTCTTAAGTTTTGATCAGAACACGGTTTCCAGGTTCTGGGTGAGGAGAGTTATCCATGGTCCATCTCAAAGGGGTTAAGTTGAAGTGGGTCTTAGCCAACTTATTTGCCAATTCCCTTCTGGGGGTAAATGTTTAGCCCTGACAGGATGGTATGTGGGTGAAGTTTATCTGCCTGTCCTCCCTAGGGTATGATCTCCATATCTGTTCAGGGAGGGTTTAACGGGAAGGATGGTTAAGACTCCCATTGTTTGAGTTTTTAATTGTACACAGGGAGCAACTCCTGGTAATTTTTGACTGTTTTCACCAGGCCCTGTCTTTTAAAATTACTTTTAGCTAAGATGGTTAGGGCATTCCTTCCCAGATGAGTACCTTAGTGTAGTCCATGAATGACTTTCCACTGCATTGTTTCTGACAGGTAGACTTGAGTATCCTTAGCAAGCCACCTATTAGCTTTCAGGCTAAATCCCAGGCTAGCTGCCATGGTTTGTTTATCCAGGGTATACTTTTGAATGTTAAGTACTGCTATAGGTGCTGCAACAAGGACTGAAGGATATCTGGGTTAAGCACATTCATTAACTACTTAGAAAATGAAGTTTACCAGTCCCTTTGCATATGATCTAGAATAGAAAAGATACCAACATAATTATCAGGCATATATCTAGAATAGGATATAGGTAGAGTACCTAATATTAATTAATGCACTACTCAATGTAAAGGTTTTTCTTTGAGCTGTAATTAATAGATTTAAGTTCCAGGTTTGCAATACCTTACATGTTATCTCTCCATGGGATTAGGCCATAATGCCAATTGTGTTTAAGTTCTACTCACAGTTCTACTCTGGTGATTATTGCTCCACTTGGTATGTCTTTCACACAACCAGCATGCTGCAGCACCATTTACCCTAGAGAGAAACTAGGAAAGTAGGTTACAGTATTCCACTAGTCTGTTGCATAGCATCCTTCAGCATTATGAAACAGTGCCAGTCTGGAGTCAATGTCCATTGCTCATTCGGCTATATCGAGATATCGTTGGCTGCTGCAGGAACTTGAAACTGCAACATAGTCTCCATCCACTTCAGGAGCACAACCAGGGATGCAGTAGACACCATCATTGTTTTAGGGGTCAGTGACAAACCTAGCCAATAACTCAAATGGAGAGACAACTTGCAGTGTATTGAAGGCCTGGTTTGAATGCAAAAGAGAATTTCACGATGCTGAAGTTTATCTCTTGATTTTTTTATCTTTATACCATGAAAACATTAACTAGCAGGTATTTTATGGTAGGAGTACAGGAAAAACAACTCTTTCCATTTTTCTTTAAAGTGAAAACTGAAGATTCCCAATGGAATCAAGATTATCTTTTGATACCACCACTTAAATATGCAGATTGAGGTAGCTTTCCACAGGTTTCACTGCTATGAAGTTACTTTTTGCCATTAATACCAATTTAGTCTTTTAGTTAGTAATGGCTTCTTGGAACTAGCCATTTAAATGCTTCAGTTTAGAGGATGCTTTTTATAAACTCTTTGTAATTGACTACAACCTCATAGACTCGTTAATTTACCTTAGATTACAATTAGCAACCAATGGAATTCACTCTATCCATTTAAAGAGGCCAGATCTCAATGATTTTTTCTTCACTTGTTCATATTTGGCAACAGGGTTATTAACCACTCTTATTTTAAGGCTTTTAAAAGGTTTAAATTAAGGAATTACAGAACAAACTATGATCTTTAATTCCCCAGCTTAGAAGATAGTGTTTCAATCTGTCACACCTCAACTTTCCCCCACAGCTCTTGCAAAGAGAAGGCCTTGGGGATAAGGCAGGTTAAAGAGCTTAGGAAAAACTTTTTCTTTCCCCAAGTTTTTATATTTAGATTTTTATATTACCTTCCTATCCTGTATAGCCTAATTTGGGCTCTAGGAATAGATATTCACATGTAGCTCATCTGAGAGCTAACTTGTTAACTTGATATCATCCCGATGTATGAAGTTATATATTGAACAAATAGGCACACATGAATACTTTGACACAGAAATACAGGACTTACTGTTATAATTTTCATTCTCTTACAAAATAAGTTTAATTGTAAGATAACATTTAAAAGATTTCTTTGAAGACTCCTTGCAGTTACTATAATTTGCACTGTGACCATGCAGTTTTGCAACATAATTTCATTCTTTAATTATTGACTTATAACCAAAATGTCTCCAATGCTTTAATATAATTTTCCTTTGCTTTAGAACTTTATTTTTCACTTTGACTTTAGCAGACCTTGGATGAGCAAGACTAATTCTATGTATACTGACTGAGGCTATTGAATCCTCAGTGAAAGTATTTTCTCTCTTGAATTGCCACTGCTAGGAACCCCGGACAATCAGGGTAGGAGGCCTCCTTCACTTCCCAGTCCTCAGAGATAACAGGACTCTGGCAGCTGCTGGACTGGAAGAGTGGACGTTCAACCCTGAGGGTCAAGAATTCCATTAGGCAGCAATTTAGTCCACGTTTGGAGCCATGAGAGAAAGCACTACTCACTAAGACCAGTAGAACAGGACACAGGAATGTGTCAAGTTTGCTTCCTCTGAGTTTTAGGGTAAAAAAAAACTGTTATGGAATAATCATAAGCAAAGGCAAGGGGTGACACTAGGTTTGAAGTGATCATAAACAAAGGTATGTTCAGTTTAAGATTTATACTTACAATAGTGGATTTAGGCTAAATCTATTCAGTTATAATTTCAGTTATTATCTTTCTGCTGTTTTATAATATAAAGAGATCTGTATAATGATCTTAAATTTTAGTTACAGTTTCTAGTAAGGTTTACTTTAAGGCAAATTGGGTACCTTTATTACCTAAGCCACAAGAATTTTATTAGTAACAGCTTTGCTAAGTTTTCCATTTTTCTAGCAGTTGAACCAATTCCACTTGTGATTTATACAGTAAATCCCCTTGCAAGGCAATATTGACATTGAAAGATTCAGTTTTAGGTTACCTTTTACTGTTACCCAATTAGTAACAGGTGAATTCCAAATCTGATTTCCTAGGCACAAGCAAACTGAAAGAGTTAAACATAGATTTCAAAGTTGAATATATAGGTAAGCACAGATTAAAAGAGAAGAGAAAACTTTATATCCTTAGCATTTGTGGGAACTTTTTGATCTTAATTCATGGCACATGAAGTTTTTTATTTTCCAGAAATTTAGTAACCAGTTTGGACTTTATCTCCACTCACACCTTTTATAGGCACAACTTAGTTTAAACAAATGGAAGTTTGAGGTGTATTTCCTTATTTTTTAAGGAGACATGACATAAGGTTTATGGCCATCAGATCTATTTGTTCTCTTCATTTACACTGGTCTAACTGGAATTCAGAATCTTATACAGAGGCTGCTCTTAGCTCTACTATGGCCATGGAGAACATCAGTAGGCAGAATTTCCTGATTATTGCAGAGACACTCCTATCAGCAGTTTACTGGTGGGCAGGAGGCCATGCCCATTATTCTAGGAAGAATGGAGAGTGAAGAAGCACATTTTAGTCAACTGATCTGGCTTCCCAGAGTCCAAGTCTGACTAAAACATTCACCACTCCAAATTTGGAGCTGATGGTCTGGTTCCAGCATTCTGAAATCCAGAGCCTGGGCTCACAAGCATCCCTCTGGCCA
>JAQZBX010036918.1:0-24000 GCA_029593785.1 Cabassous unicinctus
GTATTATATATCATTTTAAATATAAATTGACTAAATAAAGAAAATATTCATATATTTTTGAATTTATAAAATCTGTAGAATTATATAAATACACTAGCCAAAGAAAATGTAATTATACTAACATAGGGTTTTTACATTGTATTTGAAGATAGATTATAAGAAGTAATTTTAAAACAAGTAGTATCCACTTAAAAATATAGAACAAAAATGTATAGCAATTAAGCCAGTAGTGGAGATAAAAGGAGATCATAAAAATTACTTTAAAATTCAAAATAAGGCAGAAACAGGCAAAGAGTAAAAAGAGACTAAACAAATAGAAAATAAACTGCAAGGTGGAAGAATTTAAGCCCAACCATGTGGGTGAATACTCATTATGGGGGAAAATATGAAATTCAAATACTATACACCAGAATTAAAAAATTTAAAAATGAGCCATAGAGTTAAACATAAAATCTACTAAGCTCCTGAAAGAAAACAAAGGATAATTCTTAATGACTTTGAAAAAAGAAAAAATTCTTAGAATGCAAAAATCACAATGATTAAAGCAAAAAAATAATAAACTAGATTTTATCACAATTAAAATTTCTGTTCTTTGAGAAGCACCATTAACAAAATGAAAGGTAAGTCATAGATTGGGAAAAATTCACAATAGAGATATATGTGATATATGACAAATCAAGAATATATACTAGTTGTTGATAATAAGGTCATTTATGGGAATCCTGTATTTTATGCATGATTATTCTGTAAACCCACAACTTCATTAAATAAAAAAATATATGTAAAGAACTTTTAAAACTCAAGAATAAAATGAGAGAAAAACAACAAAATGAACAATTTAAATAAATACTTCAACAAAGAAGTAGTCAACTAATGATATAAGAAGGAAATTATACAGTATCTGTTATTTGTATCTGTGTTCTTATGGTCAGCATACTGTTTTAGAGATTGAACCATATCTTATATCATTAGAATGTTTAGTTTTCTGTTTTGCTGAAGAGTATTCCATTGAACACTGTACAAAAAAAATTCTTAATCTTTGACATGATAATAGATATAAGAGCTCTTTTCAGCTTGTGTACAAGTCTTTCCATGAACATATCTTTAAATTTATCCTGGGTTAATTACTTAGAGTGGAATCACTAGGTATGTGATAAACATTTATTTAATTTTATAAGAACCTGCCAGAGTGTTTGTCCAAGTGATTGTACCATTTTACATTCTCACTGAAAATGTGAGAGCTCTGTATGAACTACCTGCACAAACACTTTGTATAGTCAGGTTTATGCAGCAACAGTTATGCCATTGTGGCTTAAATTTGTATTTTTCTGAGGGCAAATAATATTGAGCATCAATTTATATGTGTATAGATCACTTGTACATCTTCTGCTTCATTTGTGGAGAAATAGAAAGGCTAATTAGAGGCATAGAATGTATCTGTCTGCTGCATGTAGCATTAGTTTAGGAGGTAATCTCTAGGGAGTTCCAGCAGGAGCCAGAAACTGCAGCAGCAGCAGAAGCTATGGATGTTGTTTGCAATGTAAAAGCAGTGACCTGTGGTAATCAGAAATACATCAGTCATTTTCAAGATACTAAGTTCTTTCCTTTATTTTGTACACTATCGCTAACCTCACTGTGGGTATATCTTCCATGCCTTCCTATTGATACCTACAATTATCACAGTACAATTCTTTCAGTAAATGATTTATATTGTTGGCCATTTCTACATTTGAAAATTGGCTCTCCCTGAGACAAAATTAAAGATTAAAAAAGGAAATATAAAATTGTTATGGCAAGCAGGGGTAACTTAGTGGTTGAGCACCTGCTTTGCATGTAGGAGGTCCCAGGTTCAATCCCTGGGACCTCCTCAAAAAGGAAAAAAATTGTTATTATAAAGTGTTTCACACAATTGTTCACTTTTTAAAATATATTTTTTATTTTTTAAAAAAGATATTTAGATTACATAAAATGTTACATAAAAAAATATAAGGGATCCCCATATGACCCACTCCCCACACCTCCCACTTTTCCCCATATTAACAACTTCTTTCATTAGTGTGGTAAATTCATGGCAATTGATGAACACATTTTGAAGCATTGCCACTAAGCATGGATTATAGTTTACATTGTAGTTTAAACTCTCTCCCACACAATTCTGTAGGTAAACAAGATATATAATGGCCTGTATCTGTCCTTGCAATGTCACTCAGGTCAATTCCAAGTCCTGAAAATGCCCCCATATTGCACCTCTTTTTCCCTCTCCCTCACTGCAGCACATCCAGTGGTACTGTCTCCACATCAATGATATAATTTCCCCCATTGTTATAATCACAATAAGTCTATAGTAGAATACTACTAAGCCTATTCTAGCCCATATTTTATTCCCGAATCCTGAGGATTCTTGGGTGGTGATACCCACTCTGCCTCAAAAATTGAGAGGGGGGCTTTGATCCCATATGGCTGATGGATGGGACTCTCTTGCTTGCAGTTGTAGACTCTCATGGTTCCTTGGTGTGGTGGTTGTCCATCCTCACCTCCTTGTTACATGCCCTGGATGAGTCCAGTGAACTGTAGAGTAGTTGTAGCTACTCTGCTGAGGCTCAGGGCTCAGCTGGCACATGGACAGCCCAGAGATTAAAGTCTCTTGGACCAAACTACTAATTCTAGCACCAACTGTAGGTTCAAATAAAAGGGACAAAAGAGTCATGTGTAGAGAAGTCACATATGATTCCAACGCTGTCACACTCGGGAACACAAACTCCAAAGTAGGACCCACTGGCAAGGTACCAAAATCCAGAGCTGTCGTCCATGACCATAGGACCTGGGTGTCTCTGGAGCCCTCAGGAGACCCACTCTTTGGGGTAGTATCTACTTTGGCTGTCTATGAGATCCTGCTGAGATGTGCATAAGCATTACCTCTCTGATGACTTCCCAAATCACTTTGAAGTCTCTTAGCCATATACACTTATTTGTCTTTAACTTTCCCCCTTTTATTCAGGGTCTTTTTCCAGTTGTATCACAAGCTGGTGTCTGGTAGTAATCTCTCAGTGCCAGGGAGGCTCATCCCCAGGAGTCATGTCCCTCACTGGGGGGAAGGTAATGCATTTATATGCTGAGTTTGACTTAGAGAGAAAGGCCATATTTGAGCAACAAGGAGGCTCTCAGGAGATAACTTTTAGGCACTCTATAACAGTAGGCTAAGTTGCAAATTCAGGAGCAAAAGGCTTACAAGCATAGTCATCAGTATCAAGGACCCATCAATTGACCATCTAGCCTCACTAGTTATTGCCCGTGTACTTGGGAGATTGTTGCTGCTCGATTAAAGAATGTGGCAGAGCTCCCCAGGATGTGAATTCAATAATCTTTTTGTTGCTGTGTGATTCTCTACCCACTGTGGCAATGCTCCATGAAATTTGAACATATTTATACACCTTATATGTATGCCCAGGTGCACTTCCTCCCATGTATACCCCATCACTGACACCCCACCCCATTGATCCTCCCCTGCCATGGTTGTAACCCTTCTGTGATCCAAAACTTCTTCAAAAATTAAGACAAGAATATTGCTAAATTTGATTAATAAGAAAATGAAATAATAATGATTGGTTCAAAATGATCAAAATGTTCATGAAAGTATACTCAACATTTGTCTTTCTCTACCCTCTTTGGTGAGTTTCCTCTTTGTCATTATCCCATTTTCTTTATTATGCAGATTATAAATAATTTAAACATTTAAAGCATGTTTTTAATTTGTCAATCCCAAATAAATTTCTAAACCTTTTAGCATACTTATACTAAATGGTTTTCACTATGTCGACCCACTGAGATAGTCTCTTGGAAATTTATGAAACAAAATTGTTAGTGTGTTTGTTCATTTTAAACCTCACTTCACTGGGAAATTTGAATTCAAATGGAACTGATTTTTAGGGATGTTCTTACTACTTGATTTGTGTATTTTTATAAATCTTTGTAAAAAGATTCATTTGAACCTATTATCAAATGCTCTGTGATCAGGCAAATTATAACCAAATATGTTGTTTCATGCCCTTGAAGATATATTAAAAGTATGAATTGAATGTTTTTCAACATCTAAATATGTGTCCAGTGCAAAACAAAACAAAAAGATCAAACTTTGAAATTATTAAAATAAGTTTGTGTGTTGAAACTGTATTTTTGACCAGTGGACCCAAACAGTCTGTTGTTCTTTCCAATAATTTTGTGAGGCAAAGCAGGATTAAGAATATGACAAAGGACACGTGACACTGGTGGATGAAAAGCCAGCTATCTGGATGTTTCCTACGTGGGTTTCTCCTGCTTGTTCTCTCACTTTCCTCTACTGACCCTATTTTCACTGGCCCTGATTTGTACTCAGCCAGATGCTGTAACCCAGCAGACAGGCTTTGATGCCTTTCTAAAAGCCTACCTGTCTGTGAAAATATAGAAAACACAGATATTTCTCTAATAATTTTGCATACATTAACCCTGTGACTTCAAATACCTTTCTCTACCTATGGATAATGAGGCTTCTAAGGCATTGAAGCTTCATTAACTCATCTAAATAGTATATTTCCACCTCATGAGACTAGTGCCCATACCAAATTGTTTAATTTTTTATTTCCAGAAAAATATTTGCTAAACCTGAAATGGCTGGTGAAAGATATCCTTGTTCACACCTTCCCTTTTCCTCTATCTGCTGATCCACAAGCTTGAAACTTGGATTATCTCTACAGTCACACTTAGGTTGCCCTGTAGTTTCAAGACCAATATAATAATATCAAGCCTGGTATATAATTAGCATATTCTGCTTAAATCCCCTTCAAAAAAATTTATAAACGACTCTCAGAATGCATGTATTGGAAGAGGAAGGAAAGAAACAGTTCTACACTCAATGAGTTTTCAAAAATGTTCAAGTCATCGTCCAAAGCAATGCATTTGATAATCAATTGTACAAATCTTTCTAAAACTTCCAGGAATATTCTATGACACTGAAATTACTACATAAATCAATATACAATCCAGACAGAGAGAACATTGATTACAGCCTGAGACAAAAGTTCTAACCACCCCTTGCTATAAGTTAGCACCCAAGAAATAACCAATAAATGTCTGTTGAATTGGAAAGCAGAGAAACGTTTATATTTCTGGCATTTTGGAAGACTATTGACTGATTATTTTCTTACCAAATTATCCACTCAACAAAAGAAAAGGATATCAGAAAGTAAAATCTTAAGCTATGCCTGAATTATTTTAAGAGATGTTCCATTTTTACATCTTACTGCTATTATTTGGACATAATTAGTGCTCCAGCACTATCATCACCTCTCAGGGACCACTTGATGCCAAAATGACCTAACAGACCTCAGTATATTCATTTTTGAAATTCTGCCTCATAATTTTCATGGCCTGAGGAGAATGCATATTAGAAATATAATGCAAAGTAAAATTAAAATAAGGGAGAACATAGGAACATATCTACAATAAAGCATGTCATAGAAATCTTTTCAAAGAGAATCCATATTTCCAGGCAATGGAATGTCTAATTCTATGTTACCCTCAGATCTATCATTAGTGAAGATGGAAAAGTTATTAACAGACACATTGAATAAGAACAATAAAATTCTTTTGGGATGCATATTCTTAAACATGGTTAAAAAATTCTGTGAAATCATTTCCATTTTGATATAAAGTTAAGTCTCAAATGAAACAAGTAATTTCTTCAATGTCACTTTCTGATTGTGGAGCCAAGTCTCCAATCCAAATCTATTTGATTTCAATACCATGTAACTAACCACTATAATATATGGTCTCCTTTTTATAAAAAATGTGATGTTTTAAAATATGTTTTAAGTTGATTTTTAAATTCAAGCATGGTTTGTTATACATCTTATAACAGTTTTCTAATTCCCAAATTGTGAAGAGAACAGTTTTAAAATTGCCTTTATCTGCTAACAGAAATGGAGATATGTTTTAAACACATATTTTCTCTGAATTTCTCTAAAAGATATTTGAATAAAAAATTTAAGCACATTCAACTTTGTTTGTAAATAAATTAAAATTTTAAAAAAATCTATTCTACATATGTAAGCATATATGTACAAAAATAAACAAGAACCCTCCAGATACATATATGACAATACATGAATATATAGTTATGGAATTACAATGGAAGAAAACTGTAATTATATGTATCAAAATATAGACAAATATTATTTCTGATAATAAAAGTAAGAATAACAAACAGCAGGTACAGATGGACTTTCATATTTCCTTCTCAAACATATAAAGTGTTAGAAACTTGAAATATAATAATTTACATACTATTTTGTGAATAAAAATAAAAGGTGGTTTTCCATTATTTTTTGTTTTAGAATTATATGAATAATGTTTTTATTCACTTAATATGCTGAACATAGAACATTGCAGAAGTAATTTTTAAGCCCTCAGAATGTTGCTCTATTCTCCATTACAACCCACAATACCATCAGTTGAGGTTGGCCATTCTAACATGGGCACTGTTGTTGGCATTGGTGACTAGCTCCGATGCCACTGTTGATGGCATCGGTAGACAATCTCCTAAATCTGGTCAACTCTGACCACTATACAAGTCACCTAACTTCTGCTGGGACAGGGAATGAGAGTTTATTTTTCAAATAAAGTAATGTTTTCCACTAAAAAAAGAATTAAAGAAATTAATGTTTTAAATATTTAACTCCTATTGCTAGAATCTTTATACTTATATTCACCAGGTCTCATTGTCTTTGATTTTCACAAAGGGCATACTATCAGGTGATGCTTTCAATTCAGAGAATCTAAAGGGCCCCAAGGAATATGGGATAGGAAGCTTATAAGTTTTCTACTTCAGAAGCTACCCTCTGCTATGAATAAATTCCTCATTGAGAAGGACATTATGCCAAGAACTCTGTTCAAGGCAGAAAATGGATTGCTTCTTTTGCTGCAATATGCTTTTATTTCAGGTGCTAGTTAGAATATTGAGTAAGCTTTATCTGTGGAAAACAATCTGGGCAGATATGATGTCTGTATGGTAAGATATAGTCTATATTCTATGAATTAAAAAAAAATCTTCCTAATCCCCTTCCTCTATCATATTTATGGCAGTTTCACAATATTTTAATACCATTTTCCTATGTACATACTCTGGGATTGTTTGTAAGTTCTGCATAACTTCCAGAAATAGCATGGTTTCTTCTCCAAGCTATATCCTGATACTTCAGGACTCCCCATAACATCAAAATGAATACTTTCTATGCAGCCTGGGAGCTTCCTAGATGCCCAAGCTATGGAGGTCTATTCTCAAAAATCCAGTCATTAAGGTTCACAGGCACTGATATGCATCTGTATCTGTAATTAACAGAAATTTCCAAAGGGGGAGAAAAGTGGGTATTAAAAAATAGGTCAGAAAAAGTTCATGGAAAATATACAGAGAAATTTCCCAATAACTATATACATATATGTGTTTTATCATGGAAGTGGACTATGCTCTTGGAACTGACAAGAAGTAAATGCTGAATGGTACCATAGAAAGGGAAGGATGGATTCAGAGAACATTGGTTGTGCACCCCTGTCACACTGCTTTTCAGTTCTGAAATTATTAACAAATATACTGAGTCCCCTTCTTACAATAATGAGACCTACAAGCACTATGAAGATTGTTGGACAATGTGAGTATAAGTTCCTAGCATATGGAGAGTGTTCAGAGAGAGTGGGAGAGGGCAAAGAAAGAAAGACTTAGTTTGCACATGACATTAATATTAGCAGCTAAGTAAAGGAAACAAGGTGGTCTTGGTCTCATTTCTTTTTTATTATTTTTTTCCTAAATTTTATTTACTAAGATAGAACTACATCATTTCATGTAGTTTAATTCATTTATTGTGAGTGTGAATAATATTCTTTTATGGGAATATACCACAATTTATTCATAGTTTATTCAAATGTCTCTGTCAATAACGTTCTTGTAAATTACATATATATGTAATTTCTTATATATATATAGTTATCTTGGGCCTGTACACTGTATATAGGAATGTAATTGCTGGGTTATAGGACATGTGGATGTTGAACTTTTTAAGATAAGATCAGTCTATTGTTCAAAGTGGCTATAGTAATAAAACACTCCTAATATCATGTATAAGAAATTGTCTTGACTCACATATTGGTTATTCTGAAAAGTTAATTTCTTGCCTTTTATTTCCAATATATTTAGAACAAAAAGGAAAAAAATGGAAGAAGTAAACCAGTCTGTGGTGTCTGAATTTATTATTCTTGGACTTTGTGAATCACAAGAGACCCAAGCCTTTCTCCTATTGATATTTTCTTCACTTTAATTGATCACCATTTTAGGCAACACCTTCTTTGTTTCTTTAGTCATTA
Source organism: Cabassous unicinctus (assembly GCA_029593785.1). Lineage (NCBI taxonomy): Eukaryota > Metazoa > Chordata > Mammalia > Cingulata > Chlamyphoridae > Cabassous > Cabassous unicinctus. The sequence goes on from JAQZBX010036918.1 coordinate 8,389, forward strand.
CTGACCTCAGTCTCCACTCCCCGATGTAATTCTTGTTAGCCAATCTCTCTTTCATTGACTTCTGCCTTCCCTCATTCACTAAACTTAAAATGATCATAGACTTTCTCAAGGAAAACAAGACCATCTCCTTTGGATGTTGCATGTGCCAGATTTTCTTTGGGCATTTCTTTGGAGGGGGTGAGATGCCACTGCTTGTGTAAATGGCATATGACTGTTATGTGGCCATCTGCAAGCCACTCCATTACTCGAGCATCATGAGTAAACAATGTGCGCTGGTTTAGTGATGACATCATGAATCATTGGCTTTCTGCATTCAATAAGTCAACTATCTCTGATTGTAAAGCTGCCTTTCTGTGAACCCAGAGAACTGGATAGCTTTTTCTGTTTTATTCCATTGGTGATCAAGCTAGCCTGCATTGTCACCTATGTTCTGGAAATGTTGATAAATGCTGACAGTGGGGGACTGATGATCATCTGCTTCATTCTGTTGCTGATCTACTACTCTTATATCCTATTTACTGTCTGCCTTCATTCTAAAGATCAGACATCTAAGGCTCTCTCTACCTGCACTGTCCATATCACAGTAGTGATATTATTCTTTGGGCCCTGCATTTTCATTCATCTGTGGCAACTCAGCATCACTTGGGTGGACAAGTTTCTTGCTGTATTTTATGGAGTCATCACATCCCTCCTGAATCCAGCTGTTTTCTCCCTTAGAAACAAAGAAATAAAAAATGCCATGAAGAGATTGTGACTTTAGCATATGGATAGCAGTGGGTATTTTAGGGACTCACATTATCAGAATGCTCACTGTAAGCACCCTAACTTAGTCACTCCTGTCCTGTTTCTCTGGACTGGAAAGCATTTCCCAATTCACATATGAAAATCTGTGTATCTCCAGATGTATGGTTGTGTCACTTCTCTTCCATTCCATAGTCATGAATTGATCATTGAATGCAAAATATTTTCCTACCTGTAAAATTTAGCCAGTCTTTACAACAATGATTTTGGTTGTGCTCAAAGAAAACTTGAAATTGACAACAATATCAATGATATTTATACTATTGATGTTGTTATTATGATGTTCACCACCACCTGTTGAAACTTCTATTATATTAAGCATTTCATTGAGTTAAGCATTACACATAGGTCTTTATTTTCTTCAATAAGCCAGTGAATTGAATATGCTATTTTTATTTTTACCAGTGGATGACTTATCTCTCAATTAGACTGCATTCTAACTAACTTAACTAGAGAAATACTTTTAAAGGTTATTATTAAGTATTCCTTACCATACACAGAAAAAAAAAGTGAATCACAATCATAATCTGGGGAGACAGTTGATCACCACTTTTGTATCTTGGCTATTTGTGAAAAAGGATACTGTGAAAACATACATTAAAAACAATGGTAGGGAGTAGATGTGGCTCAAGCAGTTGAGAGTCTGCTTCTCACATGGGAGGTCCTGGGGTCAGTTCCCAGTGCATCCAAAAAACAAAAACAAACAACAAGCAAACAAACAAAAAAACAACTCAGGGGAGCTGATGTGGCTCATTGGTTGAGCACCGGCTTCCCACATACAAGGTCCCAGGTTTAATGCTCCAGTACAATTAAAAAAAAAAAAAAAAAAAAAGCCAATGGTAAATGTACTAGCAACCTTTGTGGATTTTGCTTCTTCTCTTTTAATAAATAGGTTCGGAAGTTAATTATCTACACCAGATAAAGCAGAGGAATATGTTTTGAAATTTAAGCAAAAAGTCTAATTCAAAAGCAATAAAATATTCATTAATTTACTGCGGTGCTGAAATAGATTGTAAGCAACTGGACTATGTGCAAAGGTTGTGAATTTCTCATTACTACACATAACAAAACTTTCATTTTCTTAGAATTCCTTCCAATACTATGTCTCCAAAAGGTACATCCCATTATCTGAAATCTCTAGAGCCAGATGTGCACCAAGTTTCATACTTTTTAAAAAGATAATACAGTCCTGTATATTTTCTAACACTCAAAACTGAGCATAAATCCAAATTAAAACGCTACTATAGTTGGAATAAAATAGATAAATTTTCAGAATCTAATGCTATAAATAAAGACCATGACTATCAGCTTCATATCACTTCAGGTCAGTATTTGCTGCTCAATGAGAAAAGTCAGGTTAGGTTGTATCAACATATAGTTCACACACACACACAAAAATTAACACTTTTTTATACAACTGTTTCCATTTGAGAATTGTATAAATACATAATATTGAATAAAAGAGTTATGGGAGCATGTGAAGAATGATATTTCAATTTAAGGATGTAGTTGGTGTTAGGGCAACCACAGTTGGAATTAAGAAGGGTTCTGCTTTGTTTAGACTTTGAGATGTTAAGTGGCCTATACAGGCCTGTTCTCTGAGCAAGTATTGAATTAAGCTAAACGGTTACATTTTCATAATATATGAATTCTAATACTTATTGTACAATGAAAAGAATAAAACAAAACAACACACACAAAACCAAACCAAACCAAACCAAACAAAAAACAGCTACTGTCTTTATAATATAATTAATTAATTTTCCCATTTTGGAGAAATTAGTATGAAGTTTTCCAAATGAAATCAGAATAGAAGTCTGGCAAAAGACTCTTTAAAGGCAGCTGTTCATCATATACTCACACCCATCATAATCTGGTAAGGAAATAAACCTCAAGGATGGAATTAATAATACCCAGGTAATCTAAGTCAGTGTTTCTCAAATATTTTTGTCTCAGGATTTCTACATACCTTCAAAATGGTTGCAGACCCCAATGATCTTCTGTTTATGTAGATTATATCTATTAATATTTGCCATTTTAGAAATTAAAGCTGAATAATTTTGTAAATGTTTATTCATTAACTTATTTAAAAATAACAATGAAAAGCCATTACATGTTAAAGTAAATTATGTATTTTATGAAAAATAGCTATAGTTTCTAAAGCAAAATAAAGATTGCAGTGGGAAATATGTCACAATTTTGCATTTTGCAAATTTCTTTCATATGTGGCAGTTGGGCTCTTTTATTTGTCTTTGCATTCACTCTGCTGTGATATTTGTTTTGATGGAAGCATGTGAATACCATCTGGACTTACACAGATACGTAGCTTGAGAGTGAAGAATATTGTTATTTTGGAGCAAAAGCAATGGTGAATATAACTGGAAGTGTGCCTTTGGTATGGCATCAAACTGTACTATTTATGGTATTCCTCATCAACACATATTCAGTGTTAAAAACAGGTTATTAATTTTATTATAACAATTATTCAAATATTATAATAGTAAAATGAAGCTATTGTGGTGGTTGTTTTAAAAAGTCAATATTCTTCTATATTTATCCTTTCAAGTAAATTTTACTCACTTCTTGCTACTGTCTACCTTAAGTATTTTTCCAAAAACAATTTCCCTGGAGTTTTTCTTGTAAAAAACATTCTCAGTTGCTGTTTATCTGAAAATGTCTTTATTTTATCTTAGTTTTATACTGATATTTTCACTAGCTGTAGAATTTAGAATTTCAGGTGACAGATTTTTCTCAGCACTTTCAAATGTTATTCTATTTTCTTTTCTTAAATTTGTTTATTAAACCGTTTTATTGAGATATATTCACATACCATATGATCTATCCAAAGGACAAAATCAAAGGCTTTTAGTGTAGTCACAATGTCATATATTAATCATCTAAAAAATTTTAGAACAATTTCATTTCTCCAAAAATTAAGACTCCACACCATTTAGCATTCCTTCTTCAACCCTGCATAACCACTAATAAATTTCAACTTCATAAATTGATTTGTATTTTCATTTTATATAAATGGAATCATACAATATGTAGTACTCAGTGGTCAGCTTCAATTAGTAAAATGTTGTTTTTTTCCTGATATTAACATTTTGTAATATTAACTCACATTTGTTCAGCTTCAAAGAAAAACAGTCTTATATATGCAATTCTATCCATATTCCTATTTCACATAATATATTTATTTTTCACATAATATATTTAGTTTATAATAGGGCAATCATATAGTATTTGTCCTTTTGTGCCTGGCTTGCTTCAATCAGCATAATGTCCTCCAGGTTCATCCATGTTGTCATATATTTCATTGCAAAGTACTTTGAGGTGCAAAAGTGTTGAATTTTCAGGAGGTCCCATTTGTCTATTTTTTTCTTTTGTTGCTCATGCTTTGAGCATAAGGTTTAAGCAATTATTGCCTACCACAAAGTCTTGAAGATGTTTTCCTCCATTTTCTTCTAGGAGTTTTATGGTTGTTGTATTTACACTTAAGTCCCTGGTCCATTTTGAGTTAATTTTTGTATAAGGTGTGAGATAGGGGTCTTTTTTCTTTTGGAAAGGGCTATCCAGTTCTCCCACCACCATTTGTTGAATAGTCTGTCCTGGCCCAGCTGGGTGGTCTGAACAGCCTTGTCAAAAATCACTTGACTGTAGATGTGAGGGTCAATTTCTAAGTTCTCAATTCATTTCCATTGGCCAATCTGTCTGCCCTTATACCAGTACCCTGCTGTTTTTACCACCATAGCTAAATAATATGCTTTAAAGTCAGGAAGTGAGAGTCCTCCAACTTCATTCTTCTTTTTTAAGATATGTTTGGCTATTTGGGTCCCTTACCTTTCCAAATATATTTGATTATTGGCTTTTTGATTTCTGCAAAAAGGTTATAAGGATTTCTATTATGATTGCCTTGAATCTGAAAATTATTTTGGGTAAAACTGACATCATAACAATATTTATTTTTCTAGTTTATGAACACAGAATGTTCTTCCATTTATTTAAATCTTCTTCAGTTTCTATTACCAATATTTGTAATTTTCTGAATACAGATCCTTTATGTCCTTTGTTAAGTTTATTCCTAAGTATTTGATTGTTTTAGTCGCTATTATAAATGGAATTTTTTTCTGATTTCCTCCTCAAAATGCACTTCAAAAGGGTATAGAAACACTTGATTTTTGCATATTAATCTTGTATCCCACCACTTTACTGAAATCATCTATTAATTCTAGTAGCTTTGCTGTGGATTTTTCAGTATTTTTAGATATAGAATCGTGTCATCAGGGAAAGTTTTACTTCTTCCTTTCCTATTTGGGTGCCTTTTATTTATATGTCTAACCTAATTGCTTTAGCTAGAACTTCTAGCACAATATTGAATAATAGCGGTGAAAGTGAGCATACCTGTCTTCTTCCTGATCTCAGCAGGAAAGCTTTCAGTCTTTCACCGTTGAGTACAATGCTAGCTGTAGGTTTTTCATATATGTACTTTACCACTGAGAAAGGTTCCATTTATTCCTATCTTTTGGAGTGTTTTAATCAAGAAAGAGTGCTGTGTTTTGTCAAATGCCTTTTCTGCGTCAATCAAGAAGACCTGATTTTTCACCTTCAATTTATCAATGTAGTTTATTATCTAATTGATTTCCTTGCTTTGAACAACCCTTGTATACCTGGGATAAAACCCACTTGATTGTGGTGTATAATTCTTTTAATGTGCTTTTGGATTCTGTTGGCAAGTATTTTGTTAAGAATTTTTGCATCTATATTCATTAGAGATATTAGTCTGTAATTTTATTTTTTTCATAGTATCTTTATCTAATTTTGGTATTATGGTGATATTGGCTACATATTATGAATTTGGTAGCATTCTATCCCGTTCAATTTTTTGGAAGCACTTGAGGAAGACCAGTATTAATTTGTCTTTGACTGATTGGTAGAATTCACCTGTGAAGCCATCTGGTCCTGGGCTTTTCATATTTGGGAGGTTTTTGAAGACAGTTTCAATCTCTTCACTTCTGATTGGTTTGTTGAGGTCTTCTGTTTCTTCTAGGGTCAGTGTAGGTAGATTGAGTGTTTCTAGGAATTTGTCCATTTCCTCTATATTTTCTGGATTTTTTGCACACTGTTGTTCATAGTATCTTCTTATGAACTCTCTTATTTCTGTGGGGTCAGTGGTAATGTGCCCCCCTCTCACTTCTGATTTTATTTATTTGTATCTTCTCTACTTTTTTGTTCATCAGTCTAGCTAATGGTTTGTCGATTTTTTTGATCTTGTCAAAGAACCAGCTTTTGATTTTGTTGATTCTATTGTTGTTTTTTATTTGATTTCATTTATTTTGCTATGAACTTTGCTATTTCTTTCCTTTGGCTTGGTTTGGGATTAGTTTGCTGTTCTTTTCCTAGTTCCTCCAAGTGTGCAGTTATCTCTTCAATTTTATCTCTTTCTCTTTATAATACAAGCATTGATAGCTATAAATTTTCCTCTCAGCCCTGCCTTTGCAGTGTCCCATAGGTTTTGATATGTTGCGTTCTCATTTTCATTCATCTCAAGATATTTGCTTAATTCCCTTGCAATTTCTTCTTTGACCCACTAATTATTTAAGAATGTTTTGTTTAATCTCCATATATGTATGAATTTTCCCTTTTTCCATCATTATTGATTTCTAGCTTCATTCTGTTATGATCAAAGAAAGTGTTTTGTATAATTAATCTTTTTAAATTTATTGAGACTTGTCTTGTGACTCAACATATTGTCTATCTTGGAGAAGGAACCATGGGCATTGAAAAGAATATATATCTTGCTGTTCTGGTGTGCAATGCTCTATAGATGTAACTTAGGTGTAGTTCATTTATCATATTTTTTAAGCTCTCTGTTTCTTTGTTTAGTCTCTGTCCAGATGTTCTATCCAATACTGAGAGTGGTGTATTGAAGTCTCCAAGTATTATTATAGAGACATCTATTACTCCCTTCAGCTTTGCTAGTTTATGCCTCATGTATCTTGGAACACTGAGGTTAGGTGCATACACATTTAGTATAGTTATTTCTTCTTGCTGAATTGGCCCTTTTATTAATATATAATGACCTTCTTCACCCCTTATAACAGTTTTGCATTCAAAATCTATTTTGTCTGATATTATTATCACTACTCCAGATCTTTTTTGGTTACTATTTGAGTTGAATATCTTTTTCCAACCTTTCACTTTTAACCTGATTGTGTCCTTATGTCTGAGGTGAGTCTCTTGTAGACAACATATAGATGGTTTATTTATTTTTTCTTTCTATTAGTCTATATCTTCTGATTGGGGATTCAAACCATTAAAATTCAATGTTACTACTGTAAAGACATTATTTACTTCATCTATTTTCACTTCGGATTTCTGTTGTCATATCATACTATTTTCTCTTTTTACCCTTTAATTTACCCTTTCTAATAAATTTCATTTCTACCCTTTTCTTGAAGTCTTCACCCTGGTTTTTTCCTTTCAGGCTTCAGCATTCCCTTTGGTATCTCTTATAATGCTGGTCTTTTGGTAGCATAGTCTATCAGCTTTTTTTGTCTGTGAAGACTTTGAATTCCTCTTCATTTTTGAAGGACAGCTTTGCCAGATACAGAATTCTTCGCTGGCAGTTTTTCTGTTTCAGTATCTTAGAAACATCATACCACTTTTTTCTTGCCTTAATGGTTTCTGACAAGAGGTCTGCACTTAATCTTATCAAGGGTCCCTTGTATGTGATGCTTTGCTTTTCTCTTGCTGCTTTCAGAATCCTCTCTTTATTTCTGATATTTGTCATTCTGAATAATAGGTGTCTTGGAGAAGGTCTATTCAGATTTACTTTGTTTGGGATGTATTGTCCTTCTTGGATATAGATATTTTTATCTTTCATAAGGGTAGGGAGGTTTTCAGGCATTATTTCCCCAAATATTCTTTCTGTCCCTTTTCCATTTTCTTCTTCTCCTGGATACCAATAATGCATATGTTTTTGCATTTTTCATTGTCATCAATTCCCTAAGACCTTGTTGCTTTTTTCCCATTATCTTCTCTTTCTGTTCTCCTGTCTTTTCCAGTTCAGATATTCTGTCTTGAAAATAACTAACTTTGTCTTTGAGCAATTCAAATCTGCTTATGTGCCTCTAATATATTTTTTTAATATTTATTTTTATTTATTTATTTCTCTTCCCCCTCACATTGTTTGTGCTTGCTGTGTCTGTTTGTTGTGTGCTCATCCTCTTTTTGGAGGAAATGGAACCAAACCTGGGACCTCCTATGTGGGAAGGAGACACCTAATCACTTGAGCTGCCTCTGCTCCCCGCTTTGTTATCTCTCTCATTGCATTTTCCTCCTTTTGTCTCTTCATTGCATTGTCTAATTATGTCAGATCACTGTGCCAACGTATTGCAGCAGCTCACTGTCTTGCTCATCTTCTTTAAGAGGCACCAGTAAACCAACCCACTACCTCCCATATGGTAGGCAGAAGCTCAATCATTGAGTTACATCCACTTCTCCTAATGTATTTTTAATCTTATCCATCATGTCTTTCATTCACATAAGATCTGTTACTTTTCTTTGCGGGCTTTCAAATTGTTCTTTTTGCTCTCCCAGTGTCTTGTTAATATCCTGTTTTTCTTTAGTCATAATTTCTTTCAATTCTTTAAATTGATTCAGGAGAGCTGTGAGATTATCACTGATTAATTGTCTTAAATCCTATATCTCTTCATGATATTTGATTTGTTCCTTTGCTTGGGCAATCTCTTTCTGTTTCCTAATATGGCTTGCAATTTTTTACTGATGTCTTGACATCTGAATATGTTGGTGAATTTACGCTGGTGGCCAATTTCTCTGTCTTGCCTATTGTTTTTATTTTTTCACAGCTCTTCTTTGATATTTGTTTCAATTTATCCTAACTCTTTAAAATTGCCCAGCTTACATTATCAAAATCCTGGCAGGGATTCATTAAGGTGTCACAGATTTTCTCCCAGAAGTTAGAGAACAGAGAGACCCAACTGCAGTTTTTGTCCATATAATTTCCCGACCAGCCAGCAGATGGCGCTCATTGACAAACTTTTCCATGAGGTTTATCTCTCCATTTTCCTTTGGTCTGGCAAGAGCCAAGATTCAAAGTAGACCTTGCTGGCAGAATTAACTAAAAAAAAGCCCCCAGACTCCCCTCACTTTTCCATTGTACCAGCTGACAGTGAAGTAGACATTTGCTCCCTTCTCAGTCTTCTGCAATGAGCCAGGAATTTAATATGGTCTGTACATCAAATATTTTATGTATCAAACAACAAGGCAAAATGTACGTCTGTGGGCCCATGATATGGTCAGAGAGTGGAGGGGTCTGCAAATGGCCACACAACCATCCAAGCCAATCGCTATGAGCAGCATTATTTCACATCCACCCAGGACATGAAGGACAATTATCCGGATGACACACTCTTTGAAGGATAAGATTTTGTGCCCAAAAAAACAGGTCAGAACTCATCTTATGAGCCATTTAGATTGAAAAACTCAAACAACAAATGTGAGGTTGACTAACTGGAAATACCTTTAATGATAATTAAAGGTCACTGCAAATACAACCAGGAGATTTACTAGAACAATTGCTACATGTAAATTGGTAGATAAAGCAAGGAGAAAATTCTGCACTAACCCATAGGTAGAAAGTCCCAAGAACACAAATTCAGACATCTCAGATTAATTTGCATTATTCATTGATTTTGTCTGTGCAGCTGTGTGGTATTATTTATGAATTCCAAAAATAGACATTGGATTATGTTTGTAAACTGGTCTGTTCCTCTGGGCATATTAGAATGTATTAACTTCACAGGTTTTCACTTTTACTTGATTAATTTATGCTTAGGGCTTTGATTGGGCCACATTAGCAAGACATTGAGTCCCTGCACCCTTGATGGGCTGGGACTCACAAAGAAAATGACACAGCAGAGGAGTTAGTAAGAGTTTTAATGCTGTAGTCTCAGGAAGTAAACACACAGGAGAAGAACACAGAGGAATTGAGATGTCACTATAGATACAGCAGAGACCCCCAAAAGGGAAAGGGCCTGGTATCTATAACTGACTTTATGGAGAGAACAGAGTAACTGAGCCTGGAGAGGAACAAGCCCTGGGAGAGAGACAAGACTTATCATAACCTACAGCTGATGTTAGAAGAAACTGGGACCATGGAGCCTTAAGAGGAAGAGGAAGCCTGAACCCTTGCAGAGATCGGCAGCCATCTTATTCCAACATGTGGCAGCTGACTGTGGTGAGAGCAATATCTTATGCTTTATGGTCTTGTGACTGTAAGCTTCTACCCCCAAATAAATACCCTTTATAAGTACTAATAGAGTTCTTGCATTTTGCATCAGCAGCCCTTTGGCTGAATAATACAGTCTGTGATACCTGAAAGGGAAGATAGAATGATAACTAAAAGAATGCATCATAGCTACTGAAAGAAGCTGATATTTGGTTACACATTATATTAAAGAAAAATAAAAAAGTCCTTTGAAAAAAGCCATGTGTTTATTTATTAGCAAATATTCATTGAACAGCTACCATGAACATTGCCTATGTATCAGGCAATGTGACACATTCTGGGATAAAAAACAGACCCTGCCTTTAGGCAGTGTACAAAGTAGTAATAAAGCTAGATGTTAAATAATCATATAACCAGATAATAATAATAGTGATGTGTTGTGAAGAAAAGTACAAAGGGCTGTGAGAATTTATGAGAACGCACTAATGTGTATTCTGTCCTGTTTTAGACTATGTTGCTTGTACATGATGAATAAGAGTTAATTAAGTGAGGAAGAGTAGAAAAAGTGATCAAGGAAAAGGAAAATACCTGGGAAAAACCCTGAGGCATGGAGAAATGCAACAATTTGGAATGAACAAAAGACCAGTCTTGAAAAGATATAGCTTTATATTGTGAAATAAGAATTTGGTATATATCTTAGAAGTGATAGAAAGTCATTGCAACAGAATAGTGAAGAAACCACATTTGTGCTTCAAAAATATTACAGTAGTTGCAAAATGATGAATGCAATAAAAGGTTACATAACAAAGAGAGAGAGATGAATTAGGAGCCTAACAAATTACCCTACAAAACCAGTGTGGACAGGATGAACTTATAAATAAATGTTTTTGACACAATGTACCAAACCTGGCAAAAATTCAGTGATTTTCTAACTTTACAAGATTAAACAAAAGAAGTTGAATAGCTATTTAAATAAAAAGAAAAGAAAGAGAAACAGAAAATAAAGGCTTATTTTTAGATAATCTTATGTGTGAGAAAAATCCTTTCAAGCATATGTTCATATGTGAAAATAATGCAGTAGAAATAGATACTTTTCAGTGTGAAAATTTTTAAAACTTCCATATTAATTATTAAAATAAATAAAATGAATAGTTTATTGAGGATATTTGGGGAAGATGGCAGAAGAGGGAAAGCCAGCATTCAGTCCTTCCACCAAAACAAATATTAAACAGGAATGAACTCTGTGAAACAAAAATTTTGAAACTCCAGAGGCCAGAGAAACACTGTACAGCATCCTCAGAAGAGCAGGAGGAAGAGGCTGATAAATTATGCTAAAGAACTGTAAATTGTTCTTGCTACTAGTACCCATCCTCCACTCTTATGCTAGGCTTCCATGGGATCCAGTACTTTACTAGCTGCTGTGGAAAGAAAGGGACATAAAAATCCTCTTCACTAAGAAAAGGGGTGGGCATGGCCAGCTGTGATCATGGTTTTTGATTAGCAAATTTGGATGACTGGATTCCAGCTCTGAATGCAACCATTGTTTCAGCCCTTCCTGGATAAAGGCAGTGGCCTTCATTGTTTCAATCCTCCCTAGAGAATGACAGTGGTGGTGAACATTTAAAGATTCAAGGATTCCTCAGGTATGCAGAGAAATGCAAGCTGAATGGCTGCATTTTCTGGACAGACCAGGAAAGCTCTGCTTTGGGGAGCCATTGCAGAAGATTTTGGTGCACTTCCTGACCCCCTTCAAAGGGCACTTTGGAACTGGTCTAGGCCCCTTTGTGGGTCCTTGGCCTCTTTTGTCTGGGAATGACCAAATTGGGAAAGTCATCCATGGGAAATCCTCTCAGAATTTGTCCTTCAGGCAAAACCAGCATAGGAAAACAAAAGGAATTTATATATAAGGACAGTCTGGAGCAAAAGCCTGTGGGATTCAGAAACCTGGAAGAGGGAGGGTTGTCCCACGGGAAACAAAAGGGATAACTGAACTTCTGTGAACAGAGGAACTCCAAAACAACTAAGAAGAAAAGGCCTAAGAAAAGAAAGATGCCCAGTAAGACATGAAAAACCCTTCATGGTGCTTTCACCATGGGCAAATTTTCCTGATAGGAGAGCTGAAGCTCAAGAAAATCTCTGTCTTATCACCAGCTGGTAATAAAACCAGAAAAACACACAAACCAGGGAGTAAATACCAGAGTTAACATTTTAAAATATTAAAAAGTGCAGTGTGCAACAAAACAGCTCAAGACAAACAAAGAAATAAGAAATGATACACCACCCAAATCAAGAGGATAAAAATATGGAAAATACCAACAAAGAAGATGAAAATATAGACATATCAAGCAAAGCCTTTTAAAAAATGATCTTGAAATGCTTATGGAGATGAAGGAAAGTAAAGAGAAAGAATTACAGGATATCGGGAGAACAGTGAAGGAACAATATGAGAGTCTAATTAAAGAGAAAGAAATTTTTAAAAGGATCCAAACAGAAGTACTCGAGTTGAAGACCACAATAACTGAAATGACAAAGGCCCAGGAGGGTTTCAAGAGCAGAATGGAGGTGGCAGAAGAGAAAATCAATGAACTTGAAGATAGATAGTTGTGAGAACCCAGGCCTCCTTCCCAGTACTTAGCACAGAGCCACCTGTGTGACCTAGAAATAAGTTAAAGGTTAACAGCCTTCCCCAGAGGGGAGAGAATGTATAGATGGTATTGTAAACTATAATTTTTCCAAAGCAGTAAACATTCTTGGTAAATGTTCTTCCTACAAGAATAGTGAAAACATCACCAGACCTCATATGTAGCTTCACATGACCCTAGCAGAAGCTCTGTTCTCATATTTTATAGGATATCCTTGTACTGAAATCCCTTATATCACCCTTCTTTGCTCTGTCTCTTTGTGGAGCGCTATCTTCATTCTCTGATCAGCCACCATTGGAGACGTTCTCCTATTCATAAGTCCCAATAAAGCTTATGTCTAATTCAGTACCAGTTGAGTTATTTGGTTAGGAGTTGGGTTGGAACAATTGGCAAGCCATGAGTCAAGAGACCTAATGACCACCTGTAGTAGCAGGCATAAGCTCAAGGAAAAGAGAATCCATGGGAGAAAACCTGGGCTGCCTATAATGTTCATGCAGGGAGGGGTAGCTGCCTTCCTAGGCAAGCAGCAACCACCAAGAGAATGTAGGGATGCCCTAAAATTTCTGTCAGGTGTGCTGGCTGTTCTTTGGCAGGTAGCAGAGCAATTGCACTTAAGTAAGGAAAAAGGAGACTGCCACATCTTGCAGATGTAGCAGGGCCCTTATTAGGAGACTTGAGAGGGGCTACCAAAACTGAACAAGTGACATAGGCCTCTGTGTGTGGCTCAGAAGAAAAGTTAAAGCTAGAAAGGGATATGCACCTAGCACAGGCAGCAATGAAATATTCCTTAACTGATTTTCTGTGCCAAGTTGATAATCAGTTAAATACCCTTGCTTGTAGCTATACTTGACCTAAGGGTCATAGGCTGCCTGCAGTCCAGGTCTAGAGGATATTAACCATGCCTAGGTGGGACCCTAAGACATGGGATCCTATGGACTCCTCCACAGATGAGGAGAAAGAGGAAGAATGGGAGGTGGAAGAAGATGAGAAGCCCCAAGTGTGCACCCTATAATACAACACAAGTGGACTTTGAACTGCTGGAAAAGCTGGAAATCTAGGCAACATTAATGTTACTAATAAAATAGTTTAGTTGCTTAGTTAATAAATGAAAGTGCCCAATTTGTTTTGAAGTAAAAAAAAACTTACTATAAACTATAATTAAGAGTTAAGATCATTATATAGATGCCTTCATATGTAAAACAGCAATTGAATAATATCTGAAAGTTTTAAAACTGAGTGGATTTAGCCTAGACCTATACTATGATGGTAATCTTATACTAATTTGCCTTTGATTATGGTTACTTCAGGTTTAGTCTCACCCTTGTGTATGCTTGCTATAGTAATGGCAATTCTAAACTGAACTTAACTTTTGCTTATGGTTATTTCAGGACTGGCCTCACCTCTGTAATGGTAAGTAATCTATTATCCCCTGTTTCTCCCCATGGCAACTTCCTATGACTTGAGGGAAGGCAAATTTGAGACACCCCATCTCCCATCTTCTACTGGTGTTAATAACCATGCATTTTCTCATGACTCTAATTTACCTACTTGGGGCAAGAGCCCAAATGGACCCCATGAATTCTGAGGACATTATTGCTTGTTGAAATCCCCAACCTTTGGGGTTGGACATCCACTCTTCCTGTCCAGTGGCCACTGGATTCCTGTAATCTCTGAAGGATTGGAATTGTAGGGCATCCCACCCTTAGCATCATGAATGTTGAAAGCAGCAGGTCATATGAGAAACCAGTTTTGTCTGAGACTTCCATGACCTCAGTGAGTATATACTGGAATTATTATTACTTATCCAAAGCCTGTCAAGGTTGAAATGGGAAAGGAGAAAAAATCTGAAGTAAAGGAAAATGATGTAGATTGTATATGAAAGCATTCGGAAAAATTTGGTTATAAGTCAATACCTAAAAAGAATAAAATTCTTGTGCAAAATGCATATTCACAGTGTGGATTAGAATAATCAGAAAGAGCCTTCAAAGAAATCTTTTGAATATGTTATTTTATGGTTAAACTTATTTTTTAAGAGAATGAAGATTATAAGTAAAATTAGTGAGTTCTGTTTTGGTGTCTAACTCTCTATTTGTGTCTGCCTATTTGCTCAGTTTATATTTTATAAAATACATTGGGATGGTAATACCAAATAGACAGATGAAAATTCTTAAAAGAATTTCAAACTATTCAAACTGCTAAAAGTTAAATAAGTGCTTATATTAAATGAATATTCCTGGAGCTTAAATTAGAGAAGTTAAGCATGATAGAAAGGTCATATAAAAATCTGAATACAGAAACTATTAGGAAAGGGGAAAAAGATTTTTCTAAGATCCTTGACCTACCCAGCCCCCACCCTAAGTCTCCTTCTCTTTATGAGAGCTTTGGAGGAAGGGTTATGTATGACATTATGGGGAAATACATGTTTTACTTAAAACTTTTATTTACTAGGCCAGGGAATTAAGAATCATAGTTTGTCCTTTAATTCCCCTATTTAAAACTTTTAACAGCCTTAAAATGAGGGTAATTAATCCAATTACCATATTTCAGTTAGTAAAGAAAAAGTCCTTGAGAGCTATGGAAAGGTCTTTTCTAAATTATAATTAAAACAAACTAAACAATTATAAAATATTTAGGAACTTAGCAGTCAGAGTGCTTTCAAGGTTATTCACAATTTGAGAATTTTATTTTAAAAAGAGGTTGGTAACCATATATCTGAAAAGAGCCTAATATCCTGCATATATAAAGAAATCCTACACCTTGAAAATAAAAAGACAAACAATCCATTTAAAAAATGGGGAAGTGACCTGAAAAGACACTTCTCCAATGCAGAAATACAAATGGCTAAAAAGCACATGAAAAAATGCTCGACATCGCTTGCTATCAGGGAAATGCAAATCAAAACTACAATGAGATACC
>JAQZBX010036919.1:0-23997 GCA_029593785.1 Cabassous unicinctus
AAGTCTATTTATATAATTTTAATGTAAAAGAAAGTGTGTAAGTTAAGCCTTTCACTTTTGTGCCTGTCATCCCATTCTCTATATGAACATTAAGAAAATTTTCTAGAATTCCAACTTTCCCATATTTGTGATTCTTATACCTGGTTATCTAGCTTCACTATCTTTATTACTATTCATTCTCATGTTCAGATCAATGAGCACAGTGCTCTTCATGGATGGTTTCTGGCATAGGTAGTAAAGCAAAATATGTTTTCCAAATACAACACATTAAAGTGGAGTCCACAAGAGGGAAAAAATTATATATATACTGCTATGTGGCCATAGCATAACAAATGATATTAAATATACAGAAGGAAAGTTTCCAATAAGGTGCTGTTTATTATAGAGATTTAATTTTGACGATGCATGTGTATTCATTGAAGTATGGAATCCTGGTGCCAATAAGTAGGGGAGTATTTTCATTAAGGTGCAGGACTGTCTTGCTCATTCTATATTATTTTATTGGATTATATTCCCAATTCAGCTTGAAAACTTGCAATGATGCCTACAAATATGTCTCATTTTATTCCTCTAAAGAAAATATCTACCCTTTCATTAAATATCATGAAAACACTAAAGGATCAGTGAAAGAACAAACTTTGTGTTTACTCTATCATCACATTTTTTTTTACTTATTGTCAAAATTATCATCATCTTCATTACTAAAGATGGATGACACAAGAGTCTTGTTTCCTGTACACAATACCTCTGATAATGGAGCATTTTGATTCAGGGTTATGACTTAGGGCTGCACAAAGACGTATGTTCTTCAAACTCCTAGTTATTTGGAAGGGAACATTATTTGTGGCCCTTTTATGTACAGTTATCTAAAGTAAATTTTGGTAATGGTGATTATCAATGCTGTCTTTAAATGTCTAAAAGAATAGGAATACTAGGAAACAACAGATTTATCTGAATACCCTCTTCATATCTGTTTATGTTGGTTGTTGCTTAAGTTGCTGCACAAGACATTCCCAAATAAATGACTCATGATAATAATTTTATTACTTTATGGCAGTTCATAGTGTGGAGTTCTTTTAAACTCTCTGGCTCCTCATGTGTCTTTGATTATTTGTGAGTCACCTGTGGCTGTGTTTATCTTCTTGCTTAGACTCTCTCATTATTGGCCAATTGGCTGTTGGCTGGGCTAGGGTGGCTTTAAGTGGGACTTCTTTCCTCTCCTCCACATGTCCTTTCACCCTCCAGCAGACTTTCTTGGACTTCATCACATGGCTGAGGCATGATTCCATGATAGTGCAGCAGAAACCCACCAAGGTGCCTTGAGGCCCACTGACAGTTCCACCATATTCTGTTAGCCAAAGTTAATAAACATCATCATTCCCACCTGTTTCAAAGTGGAGAAAGAGATTTACCTCTTGATGGGTGAAGTGGTATGGTAACATTGCAAAAGATATGCCATAAGAAAAATTTGGATTACTCCTGTCATTTGTTCAGTAAGTTTTCAAGAAGTATAGATTTCAATAAAATTAAGTTAATTGTGATATTTCAAGAGCTATGTCTTGAATATTGAGTTTTCCCAACTCTCCACTCAGTGATTGAATGGATTTTTTTGAGAAAAGATTGAGAGTTAAAGTATATGTTTAATGAGAAGCAATGGAAATTCTACTCCAGAAAGTTCTGGCTCTCCAGATGTAAATATTTTCTATTTGTCCCTCATTTCTGGCACTCCATTCCCAGGCTAAGACAAAATATCTTTTTTTTCTTTCCAGAATCTTCACCCAGTCTAGGGAACTCATGTCTGGCTGACTGATTCCTGGAGCAGGAGATTTCTTGCTTATCTGCTGCTCTCTTGATGTCCTCATATCTATATAGACTTTCCTTTGATTGACTTGCTATTTAATATATACCAAATTTTTTCCGTTCTAGTATGCATAGCTAGGACATTTGGATCATACTTGTAAATAGAACATTTCAAATGCAAATAAAAAACAGAGTATCAGAAATGGGAAAAAGAAAGGTGTTTTGAAGAATTAGGTCCATTCTTTTGGTAAGTCTTGTCTCCTTCCTGAAAGTGAGGATTGAACTGATATGGTGATTGAGTAGAGATGGGTGTCTCTGCTCACTACATCATTATTAACAGAGATGGGATGACAGGATGTTGCTGTACTTCTGCTAAATTTTTGTGCATTTGAACATTTTGTTTCATAGACACTCATTCCTACATTAGGCAGAAAATATATTTATTTTTCTTCATGACATTCAGCTGTGGCATATCTTTTTTATTTTCTCTTAGTAGCTCTCCTTTGAGGTCTTATAATTTGTCAAAGAATTTGTTCATGTGCAGAGATCATCAAAGGTTAAAATTCAGTAAAATATCACTATTATCATTAAGAAGACAGGGATATAATCATTTTTAGAACTCAATGTATTTTATAAGTGTTAAAACACATAGTCTATGTCATGAATAGTGAATTTAGTCAGAGATGGCAGTCAGCTTCAATTAAAAGCAAACCCAAAGAAAACAGTGGTTTACAGAAATTAAGGCTTTATTAATCCACACATTACAGAACTAGGGTTAGGGTATCCAGGCATATTATAACATCTCCTTGAAAATGCTAGAGACTCAGTGTTCATGAAGTTTCCTCATGGTGTGGTTTTCATCGTCAGGGTCACAGAATATGGGCTGTCTCTCCAGATATCAAATCCATACATCAATCAGAAAGACTTGGGGAAGAAACAAGGGCATGTTCCAAATGGAGTGAAAGAAGGATTTTGTGAACAGATTCTTTTATTCAAGTATAACATATATATGGAAAAATAACATATCATAAGCTGAGTGAACTTTCAAAGACTAAATGTATTCAACAAAGCCAGAAACCAAACAAGCACTAGAATATGATGAGCTTTAGAATCTACCTTTGTGCCAAAATTTAATCACCACTCCCTTCAACTGGGTCATCATTTTATAAAATTCTAACAGCATAGATTACTTTTTGTCTTTTTTTATGTGATTCTATCTGTCATCTCCCTCTCTCTCTTCTCACTATCCAAAATTTCCCATTTTAACCATTTTAATGGAAACACTTTTGTGATATTAATTATATTCACAATAAAATTTTGGATAAAAGTAATAATAAAAGGTATATTAGTTTGTGTCTGACTTATTTTGCTCAACGTTGCTTTGTGAGTCTGTCTTTTTTTTAAGTTAGGAAATTATAAGGTTTCCTATAAGAACCATCTGAAAGAATTCAGTTTACATCAAGTTGGTCAAACTTGCATCACATATTATAGAAAACAGAATAATGGCAAAACAATATATCAAGTCTTAGTCTATGGAACAGGGGAGTATGCTAGGCTACCTGGAAAAGGAAATGAATCAGCTGAGTGGAGGTAAGGTTGCTAATCAGCTGAGCATAAACTAGGGAGATTATCTTGCATTTTCTTTGTGGGCCACTATAACCACATTTGACCTAAAATGTTGAGGAGAATAGTATAAATGTCAGTCTCAGAAGGATGCAGCATGAGAACACCTTGGCCATCCATTACTGACTTTTGAGATGGAAAAGTTCATTGATCTAAGCGTTCTGGGCAATTTCTAGAATCCTGAAAAGGTGATCAAAACAGATATTTCCTTAGAGCTTTGTAAATAACATATCCCTTCCAACAAGATAATTTTAGACGAATCATTACATTTTGTATTTCTGACCTTCAGAACTAAATAGTAATAAATTTGAGTATTTTTATGCCATTAGTTTATGGTAATTTCTTACAGCAGCATTGAATACTGATACACATTGCAAACACTATATTGTGGTTTTAGCTGTGTTTTGTTACAGAAATGAAATGAGATTTCTGCTGCGAATGAAAATCCCAGATGTATATTGGAAATGAAACTTACTCATGTTTTACATAAAGCATAATAGAACAAGATAATTCAAAGAGGAATAAATAAGGGATATTTGGACTTTTCTTTATGAAAATTTATAATTAAGCTTGGTTGATCACAATATTGTGAAATTGTATTGAAATTAGGTATTTCACTACACCAGACTAATCACAAACAAATCCATTAAAATGATGAACATTTACAAAGTGGCATTATAACAAATGAGGAAATGAAAGACTATGAAATAAATCATGCTAGGACTTTTAATTATTTGTTGAAAACAAAATAAGTTTACTTTCCTACATCAACTCTAGTTATCTCCATAATTGAAAGTGAAAGAAAGATTTAAATAGCATAGTATTTTAGAACAAATATCGAGTTTTGATAATAAACTGAGATATATGAAACCCAAAAGAAAAAAAAAACTGGAAACATAATTAACAGACACAAATGCATTAAAAACCTGCACATCAAAACATTTTTAAAAAATAAATGACAAATGGAAAACAGGTAAGTAGAACACACTCTAACTTACAAAATATAATGTAAAAGTTGTGTTACAACAAATATATTTAAGAAGATATATTACGAAAAGAAGTGAGCTGATATTTCAGAAAGAATAAATACAAATAACTCATGGAAGAATTAATGCCAATCCTTCTCAAACTCTTTTGGAAGTTTGAAGAGGCGGGAACCTTTCCTAACTTGTTGTATGATGCTAACATTACCCGAAAAAAAAAGTCAGATAAACACATCAAAAGAAAAGAAAATCACTTCTAATTTCTTTTTGAAAACAGATGCAAAAACTTTCAAAAGATGAGAAAAATGAATCCGTTAAAATATGAACAGGGTTCTACATCATGACCAAGTAGGATTATCCTAAAAATAAAAGGGTAGTTCAACATGAGAAAATCAATATTATACACCATATTAGTCCAAAAGGGAGAAAAGTCACATGATCATCTCAACTGATGCAGAAAAAGCATTTGACAAAAGACAGGACCCTTTCTTGAAAAAAAAAAAACAACACAAAGAAAACTGGTAATTGAAGGAAGCTTTCTCAACATAATAAAGGAAGTATATGAAAAATCGAAGATAAATTAGTCATAAAACACTAAAACCTTCTCCGTGTGGTGGAAACCAAACAAAGGTCCCTGCTTTCAATACTGTTATTAAACATTGTACTGCAAGTTCAAGACAGAGCAGTGAGGCCAAATGCACACGAAAAAATATGAATTAAAGCCATCCTAATTGGAATGGGAGAATTAAAATTATCTATATTCACAGATGATATGATATTTTTTATACAAAATCTAAATATATCCATAAGAAAACTGCTAATGTTAATGAACAAATTCAGCAGAGATGTAGGTTTCAACACACAAAAATTAGTTGTATTCTTAATCATGGCAAAAAATATTTCCAACTTAAATTAAATTACAACTCCATTCACATAGACTGTAAGAGAAGAAAATACCTACAAATAAATATAACCAAATAGTTGATGTACTTGTAGATGGAATACTAAAAAATGCTAATGAAAAAAATTAAAGATGACCAAAATAAATCTCAAGATATCGCATGTTCATGAATAGGAAGACAATATTGGTAAGATATCAATACTACCCAAAGATATCTGCAGATTCAACAAAATACTTATCAAAATTTCAGCAGTAATATTTGGCAGAAATGCTAAAGACAATCCTAAAATTCAGATGGAATCAAAATGGGCAATAAATATGCAAATCAATATTGAAAAAGAAGTAACAAGTTGGAGTTCTCACATTTCCTCACTTCTAAGCATACTACAAAATCACAATAAGCAAAACCATGTGTTACTGTCAAAAAATAGACATATAGTAAAATGAAATAGTATTGAGATTTAAGAAATAAACCCATACATCCATGGACAACTGATTTTCAAATACTTAAATGTAAGAATCAGGACTGTAAAACTCCCAGAAACTTCACAATCATGTGTCAGGTCATGGTTTCTTAGACTTTACACCCAAAGCACAAACAACAATAACAAAATAGATAAATGGGACCTCATCAAAATTACAAACTTTTGTGCATCAAAGTAATTTAAAACAAAGTGAAAAGACAAGCAAATCAATGGGAGAACATATTTGGAAACCCCATATCCAAAAAGGGTCTAATATCCAGACAATATGAATAAATCCTTCAATTTAACAATTAAAATAAAATAATCAATTTAAAAATGGGCAAAAGACTTGGCTACAAATCTCTCCAAAGAGGATATGCAAATAGCTAAAGTGCACATGAAAACAAGCTCAACATCACTAGTTTTTTTCCCCATCATTAGTAGATTTTAGGGAAATGCAAATCAAAACAACAATGAGATACTATTTCACTGCAGTAGATTGGCTACTATTTTTTTTTAAATTCAGAATATTGCAAGTGGTAGGAAAGATATGGAGAAATAGGGACACTCATTCATTGCTCTTAGGAATGTAAAATGGTGCAGCTGCTATGGAATACAGTATGGCAGTTCCTCAGAAACTAAGTACAGAATTACCATATGACCCAGCAATCCTGATACTAAGTATATACCAAAAACATTGAAAGCAGGAACTTGAAAATATATTTGCACACCAATTTAATAGTGGCAGTATTCACAAGTGACAAAAGATGGAAGCAACCCAAGGGTCCATCAACTCTTGAATGGATAAATAAATGTATATATGAATGAAACATTCAAACATTAAAATGATGTCCTGGTATATGAGAGAACATAGATGAAACTTGAAGACATAATGCTGAGTGAAATAAGCCAGACTCAAAAGGACAAATATTGTATGATTTCACTGCAATGAAATAAATAGAATAAGCAAACTCATCGAGTTATCTAGAATACATTTACCAGGGGTTGTACAGAATTTCTAATTAAGCTGATTATAAAGTTTTGGAAATGGATGATTTTGATGGTAGCACAATATTGTGAATGTACTTAATAGCACTGGTCTATATATGTGAATATGGTTATGAGAGGCAATATATGTGTCACTAGAATAAAAATTAAATGATAAAACATAGGGCTGTATAACACAAAGACCCCTATTTTAAATTATGGAATATATTTCATTGTAAAACTATAAAAATGTTCCTTCGTGAATTCTAAAGAATGTACCTCATTAATGCAAGGTGTTAAGTATAGGGTGGTATATGGAAAAAAAATAACATAGCCTAATGTAAACTATGGACTACAGTTACTAACTCAGGGTAGACACATCTCTTCAACAATTGTTGCTGGGAAATCTAGATATCTATGTAAAAAAGATTAAATTTGGACCACTACCCATTACCATGTACAAAAAATTAACTGGAAGTGGACAAATTACATAAGCATACAAGTTAAAACCATATAACTCTTAGAAAATACATACAGGAAAACTTTCAAAGCAGTGATTTCTTGTATATGACCACAAAAATACAAGCAAAGGGAAAAATAGATTAAATGGACTTCATCAGAACTAAAATCCTTTGAACATTGCAGGCATTATCACAAAGTGAAAAGACAACCAACAGAATAGAAAAAATAATTGCTAAGCGTATATCAGATAATAACTTAACATCCACAATATATAAAGATATAAAATTGGTACAATTGAACAACAAAATGTAATTAATTCAATTTAAAACATTGACATTTTTCTAAAGATATACAAATGGCCAAAGGACATAGTAAAAGATGCTCTATATTATTCATTGGTCATCAGGGAAATGCAAATCAAAACTTAAATGTCATAACAGTAAACACTTACTGCAATTGCTATTGTAAAAAAAAGGAAATAATATGTCTTGTAGACGATGCAGACAAATTGGAAGCTTGTATATTGCTAGTGGGATTGCATTTTGGTGTAGCCACTAGAAATCATTTTTCTATCTCCACAGAAATTTCAACCTAGATTAGCAGAAGTCATGGCTATCCAACTTCTTAGTATCTATCCAAACAAATTTATACCAGGGACTGGAACTTGCATTTGTACACCAACATTCATGGCACCATAATTCACAATTGCCAAAAGATGGAAGGAACCCAAGTGTCCATCCAAGGATCACGGGATTAACAGAATGTGGTATTTACATTTTATGGAATGTTATATAACCATAAAAAAGGAATGAGATTCTGATATATACTACAATATGTATAACTTTTGGCAACCTCATGTTGAGTGAATTAAACAAGATATTTAAGCCAAATATGTATGAATCTGATTATATGAAATTCCTAGAAAAATTAAATTCATAAAGACAGATTGTTGATGACTGTTTTTCAGGGATTGGAAGGTTATTGTTAAACAGATGCAGAGTTTCTGTTGAGGTGATGAAAAACTTTAGATTAGAATGTTGGTGAAGGTAGCTCAATATATTGAATATAATTATTACCAGTGAAATGTACAATTGAAAGTGATTAAAAATTGAAATTTCATTTGCATTTGCATTCATTATGTTAAAATAAAAAGTTAAAAATATATTAAAACTTACATTTCTTTTTCAGGGTTTAAGTGAATAGAAATATTAATATAGCTATTAACTCATTAAATTGAGCATCATTTAAAACATGGGCAGATTTGATTGATGCAATCCCTAAAAGGTGCTAGGTACAGGCCATGGTACATGAAAAGTTCCAAATATATATTTGTAATTAATAAAAATTTTATAAATGAGGGACTAAATGACAAGTAGTGATTTATGTTTCAAGCATGAAATTCTTAGTTGTTTTAGTTAAGCATCATTGAGGAAAATGGGTAGTTCCCATGATTTTATATCTGATGAATGGAGTTCTCCAATTTGTTAAAGATGAGGATAGCAAATTTCTGAAGATGATAACCAGGGCTGTATCTTTTCCCCATGTTTTTGCTTTGGAGGTGAAAGGACCTAGTCCCAGTGGGTTCCTCCTTCTACAACTTTGGGATGAACTTAATTCACTGGATGGGGTAAGATACTAAGAAGGCAGGAGAGTACATGGAGGAGGAGTAAGAAAAACTGGATTCACCTGACTTACAATCTCATCTCCTGGGAACAGAGAATCAGCCAGAAAAATTTCATTTCTCTCCAGACCAGTGTCCCACAGGGAAATGATGGCTAATGGGTGCAAGTAAGAAGAAGAAAATGTGTATAGCAAATATAGGGAAGCTTTAAATACCATTTTGTGCAATCTTGACCTAGCACGGCATGGTTGTTTCTTTTGGAGTCCATATCTGCCTATAGAACAAATGTGAGTGGACAGAACTTCATTCATCATCATCAAACTCCCAAAGCAGATTTCAGACTTCCACATGGAGACCTTCCTCTTAAAGATCCTATCCAGATGAGTCAGAGAGCCCAGGATGTCTTTCAAGAAGGGGTCAGAGAGAATGGAAGCTGAGAGCTTTTACCTGAGGACTTCTGAGAGGCAATCCAGGCTAGACAAAGCTGAAATACCTTAGGGATTGTTTTTCCATTTTGCTTTTGTTTTCACATTTACTGAATGAATGAATAAATGAATGAAAGATTTTTATGAGGTTAAAAAGAAGTGTCCATTTGATTCCAGAATATCAGATTCATTGTTGATAATTAAGCATTTTGAATGGGAGCCCAATTAGAATAGGGATTTTCAGGGATATGGTGGTTCCAGGAAAAGCAGAATCTCTCTCCAAGGAGATTAGCAGTGGAGGGATGTGCAGTGGATTAATGGCATTATGTTTTGTATTTCTTTTAAAGATTAGGCACATTTGTTTATAATTCTCTATTAATCCACTGAAAGTAGATATTACTTTGCAACAGTAGTTTATGATACACAAACTCTCAATAGGGCATGGGAAGGAAAAATATTTTTGTTTAATAGTGAGAGAGGTATACTACAAGCTTTACTTAGCAATTATTCCTTTATTGATGGAATTATATTAATGGGGTATCATTAGCCATTTACTTTCTCCATTGCAAATTGTTTAAGTCTTGACTTTGTATCCTTCTGCCTCAGGATTTTTATTCATGTTTTTGCATTCTTTCCAATTTAAAATTACAGATATTTTCCTCAATTTTGCTGGTTACCCTTTGTTTCTTTTATGTCACTTTAGATGTTTAGGGAGCGTTGGAATGTTTATAAATTTTACATGGCAAAATCAATCAGTGTTACATAATGTGCTTCCTCTATTGTTTTTGAAAACTAGGAAGTTCTTATAAATCTTTTGAATTAGTGAATCACTGCTTATAATACTGACTTCTGTTTTTCAAAACTTTGTTTTCCTTACATAAAATTTTCCCTTTTGTGATTTGATCTATATTTAAAAGTTGCATCAATCTCTGCCATCATTCAAATGGCATTCTTTAAATTGAACTACCAGAAGACTATCTTATTTATAGGCATATTTGAATTCATATTCTTTTTTATGGGACTAAACTATAAGTTTAGATACTCCTTCCTCACTAGATTTTTTAAAAAATTGGTTTTGCATATAATTTTACTTTCAAAGCTTTTCCAATTTAATCATTCATTTTAATACATTAAATTATTGCTATTTTCCATGTTTTATTTTAGTCATTCATTTTAGATATTGCATTCAATTTTGCTTAATACATTTGTTTTGAAAAAATATTTAATCTGCTTTCATTTTAAGTGTCATTCAATTGATTTCATCTCAACATAGTTTCTTAAACATGTTTTTTTCAGAATTTTTTGAAAGAAATTGTTTTCAATTTTTTGAAAAAAATTTTTTTGAATTTTTTGAAAAATTATAAGTGGAGCTGTCAGGAATACCCGATGCAGAGTAAAACACTGTATAAATCCACTTAGTATGAAAACTATGGAGATCTCACAAAGGTGCAAGTCAGATTCAATGTTTTGGACATTGTTGTCCATAGGGCAGCCCACAGAGTGGGTTGGCACTGGCAGCGAGGCCAGAGAGGGTCAAGTTTGAATTGAAGCTGTGTGGTTTGACTTCATTTTCCAGTGAGGAATCAAAGATGGATTTGAAGTTCTTCTTTGTCATGAAGAATATCCCTTTGATTCAATGTGAATATTAGCTAGAGGATTTTTAGCTTTTCAATTGCTGGGAGACATGATATGAAATGAAACATGAACATGGAATTTGTACAAGAGAATGCAGAAAGCAAGAAATATTTTAGTAGTGTAAGAAAAACCAGCCACATCTCATCACCAATGAAAACCATTCATTTACTGACAGGAAAGAGCTATGCTAAGGTTTTACATTTATTATTTAAGTTTGTCAACCTTCCTAGGATGTTGGGAGCCATAATACTAACTATGTTGGAAAAGATATAAGACTTAGAATGTTTTGCTTCCTTTCCAAGTTTTTCATAGAATTTTAGAGATTCCAAATTTTTAAAATCTCTTCTACTGCTTCATGTAAAAAATTCCCAAAATTTGTGGTAGCTGTATTTTTCAGGTTTGGAATTGTGCATTCCCATTGTTCAGTATTTTTCTTGTGCTGTTCAATCTGTATGTTGGCTGACACTGTAAAAGATCACTACTTTTGTCTTTTGATGTTATATCCTTCTTTCTGGGCATCCAGAGACTAGAATTTGAATTGAAATGCTACCAGAACCAAGTAAAGTTTTCTTCTTCACATTCTCTGAGGTTTGACCTGAACATGGGACTTTTTTTACCCTCATGCTTATTTCATTTCTCCTTCTCTCCACCTTCTCTGATTATTGAGAAGATTTTATATTTCTTTAAGTATATGGTAGAAAATGGTCGCATCAAAATGAAGTCCCTTGTTTACGTGTCTTTGCAAGGTTTGACATTTGAAATTCCTGGGTACCATTTCTAAGCATTTTGTGAAAAAACAATCTGATGTTGTCAACTTGCATTGTATTTACTCCTGGCCAAATCAATGTGGCTGGGGGTGAGAATAGCATAGTAATAACTCACCGCAGGAGGTCATTGTTTGCTCTGTGTGTTCCTCTGTGCATGTATGTGTTTGCATTTAACTGAAGGTATTAGCAGTCCTAGAGAAGAGATAAATGAGCTACAAGTATTCCAGTAGTTGTGTTCTCAAATACAGTCTGGAAGGAAATAAGAATGGCTCCATTGTATCTGTGGGTTAGCTTTGCAACTAAATTAATAAAATGTGAGAGGTGCAATGTGTACATAAGGGAATCCCTGAGTCTTGATGTTTCAGCATCAGCGATGCCAACTCCTCCTTCATCATCTCTGACATCATCTGTGAACACTCTTACTCTTCCTCAGCCCAATGAAACATGGGCTTCCTTTGTGGCCTTGAATCTTGAAATCAGCCCATTCTGTAAGGTCTTTCTTTACCTTGGAGATTCCTTCTGCTGGCACATCCCCTGGTTTCCTTGTGTCTCCAATCTTCTCTTTCTTGACGTCTTCTTAAAATGTCACCTTTTCAGCTCATTTCACCTGACACCCAATAAAACATATCCTATCCTATTGACTCACTCCTATTTGCCTGGTGTCTATCCCTTTTAACAGTTGTCACCTTCTGATATATTATATGATTATTTTATTTGCTTATCTACTTTATCAATTGATTTCAGGCACTGTTGTTTCACATTGTATACCTATTGTCTAGACAGTGTCTTGCTCAAAATCAGTGCTCAACATATATTCCTCAAATAAAAGAATGAATTTATCATGAATACTTAGAACACATGACAGAGGAATATTGTGTGACTGGGATATGAATGGGCATAGGATTCACCTAAAAGGGAATAATTCCATAAACATGATATGGAAATTAATTGCTAGCATATAAATATAAATTATAGCTAGGTGAGTAATGACTTATTGATTGAAAATTAGTCATTTTTTTCTATTTATTTTTAGTAACATCAATGATATGGAACCAGGAAATGATACACATATTTCAGAATTTCTTCTTCTGGGATTCTCAGTGGAATGAGAATTGCAACCTTTCTTCTTTGGGCTGTTCCTGTACATGATCACCATCTTTGGGAAACTGCTCATCCTCCTGGCCACCATACTGACTCCCACCTCCCCATGCCCATGTACTACTTCCTCTCTAACCTTTCCTTTTGTGACATGTTTTTCTTCTCCACCACTGTCCCAAAGATGGTGGTGAACATCCAGCCACAGAGCAAAGTCATTTCCTGTACAGGCTGCCTCACCCAGATGTACTTTTTCTTACTCTTTGTAAGGTTAGATTACTTCCTGCTGGCTGTGATGGCTTATGACTACTTCATGGCCAACAGTCCCCATTGTGCTACATGGTCATCATGAATCCTCAGCACTGTGTCATGCTGGTTCTGGAGTGCTGGCTCCTGGGTGCCCTGCATTCATTATTTCACAGCTTAATGATCTTGCAGCTGTCCTTTTTTGCACTTTTGGAAATTCCACACTTTTTCTGTGATCTAAGCAGATTATCCAGTTTCTTGTTCTGATACCTTCCTTAAGTAAATATGATGTATTTTGGAACTGTTGTCCTGGCAGAGGGTCCCCTTGATTGGATCTTTTTCTTTTACTCTAAGATTGTTTCCTCTATATGTATAATCTCATCATTTAGGGGGATATATAAAGAATTTTCCACCTGTGCCTCTCACCTCTTGGTGGTCTCCTCATTTTATTGTACAAGCATAGGCATGTACATTAATCCTGCTGCTTCACACAACACACACTAAATGCAGCAGCCTCAATGATGTACAATGTGGTCACACCCATGCTGAACACTTTCATCTACAGTTTGAGGAATAAAGACATAAAGGGGTCTCTGAAAAGATTCCTAAGTTGAAATCCATAAAAGTGTCATTTTTCCTGGGTTTAAAGAAGGTCAAATAATTGCAGGATTCAAAGCCTTAGAGCTCAGAGTTTCAATTCTTTGAACACTCCATGAAACTAGATATTACTTTAGAGCCAGATTTGACCTCAAATATGATGAACTAAAATTTAAATCATATTTTGTATTATTTTACATTATTTTAATGATTTATCCCTATTCATTTAATTAGGAAATCTTGATGGCTTTGTGATAGAGTGTTTATGCATTATAATGCAAGACTAGATTTCTTGTTCTTTATTATTCCAATGGATAACAATTATGAATATTTCCATTGTTTTAAACAAAATTTCTTTCTACATTTGCCATATATTTTACAGGGAACTTGTGTGAAAAATCTATGTGTTTTGTCTATCATCTAATTTTTTATCACCAATTTCCTCAAAACTCCCGTCAATCCCTATGAAGAAAGTGTCACTTATTGAATAACTTGAAATCTTTCGCAAAATGTTTCCTGGAATGATCTGATTTAGTGTCATGAATTATTCCTGCACAGACATGCATTTCTTTCTAACATCTACTACTTTCTTTCAAGGGATCCTCAGTGGTAGTCCCTGTTTAATATAGTTATACAAAGCAAATTTGAATAAGAAATAGTGATCATGAATGCAGTTTTCAAATATCTGAAGGAATGCCAAATAATTTGCAGCAGCCAAGTATTCTGAATGCCCTTAGTACTTTTTCCACTGAATATTGTACCAGTTAGGTATCACTGCACAAGAGATTGTCTCAAAGTAATTGGTTTATGATAGTGCTTCTATTACTGCAGCCAAATCTGTGGTGTGTAAATATTTGGATCTGTGCAATACTGCTCATTGCAGTGTAGGCAGCTGTGTGTCAGCTATAGAGGCTCTGCAGGTCTTGGTAAGGCTCCCACTCATATTGGGGATTATGGAGTATTAGGCTGGTCTAGGTTGTTCTCGACTGAGCAATGACATTTCCTCTACATGTTCTCATCCTACAATAGGCTAACCTTGGAGTTATCCACAAGGCTGAGGTAGAGGTCCAAGGGAGATTAGCAAAAACTTGTGGAGGCCTATTGTGGAATATTGTCATTTCTACCATATTTTCTTGACCAAAGCATATTAAACACTTTAAGTCCAGCCAAGAACCAAAGGTGAATAAAAAGACTCCATGTCCTGATAAGGGAAACTGCACTATCAAGTTTAAAAACATGGATTCAGAGGAAAGTGGAAAATGGGGCCATCTCTGCAAACAGTCTACTCAAAATCTAATTGCATTTCAAAGAATGAAATTTTACTGTGATTCTTAAAAACCAAAGCCTGAATGATAGGTCCTTGCATTTTTTCCCCTCAGCTATATTGTTAATTTCTTGAGGAGAGTAAGAGTCAAACTATACATTTCAAAAGCAGCCATGGAATTTCTACTCCAGATCATCATGGCTTCCTCAAACATAAACATTTCCTCCCTTGCCTCCACATTAGAACTTTTATGCTAAGAAGAAATAAATCATTTTCCTTCTTGATATCTCCTCAAGTACAGGGACCTTATGGGAGCCCAGGACCCTGGGATATCCCTTCCCAAATGAAACACAGCCACTGGGATAACTTGGACACTTACTAGTTTAAAGGTAACAGACCTAATGCAAACTTTAATCTTCTCAAGGTTGTATATTCTCTTCCTGTGGCAACATCATCAAACATCCAATTTGTGTGCTTCAAGTAACTCTTGCAGAAACTATGTTCTTATACCCAATGGAATGTCTTTGTTCTTCAACCCCTTATATCATCCCTCATTTTCTTTCCTCTTTGTGGGGCACTAACATCATTCTTTGATCAACCACCCTTGAAGAGCGTCTCCTGTTCCTACGTTTCAGTAAAGTTTATGTATTACCATTTGCCTCGTGTTTTCTTTGTTCTTATGTTGCCCCAACCTATGCATTTCAAAGTTGGGTTGAAACAGACCTCTTGTCAGACTTATTAACTAATGGAACAGGAGAACTCTTACTTCACTGATGGAATCTTGATTACACAGGAGCCCAGAAGGTGGTGTAGGAAGCAATATGGAGGGAAGGTCAGGTTTTACCTGAAGTCACTCCAGAAACACAGACATGGGCATGTGATGAGCAAGGCAACCAAATAGAATGTTCTCCAGTGGTTAACCATTGAAGGTCTTTTGGGTTTTACTCCTGTCTGTCCTGTCAACCTCATTCTGCTCCCACCTGCCATTCTCCATTTAATTTTCTGGGAGTTCTCTATTTTTATATCTGGGCTTTCCTTCTCTAGGTCTGCTCTTTGTTCAAATTCCCCATTCTCACTCTTATGTCATTTATTGTTCTTCACTTCTCAGTAATGTGAAAGTGGGGTACTAGGGGTTAGAGAGGAGGGGAACTTGAAGATATTGCTTAATGGATGCAGAGATTCTGATTGAGGTCAAGAAAAAGTTTACATAAAGGATGCTGCTGATGACAGCACAATATAGTAAATGTAATTACTACTAGTGAATTGTACACTTGAAAGT
Organism: Cabassous unicinctus; assembly: GCA_029593785.1. Classification (NCBI taxonomy): domain Eukaryota; kingdom Metazoa; phylum Chordata; class Mammalia; order Cingulata; family Chlamyphoridae; genus Cabassous; species Cabassous unicinctus. The sequence goes on from JAQZBX010036919.1 coordinate 16,150, forward strand.
GATAAAAACATAAAATTTTGAGTTGTCTTTCTAGCACTACAATAAAAATTAAAAATAAACATTTAAAATATTGATATTTTTAGTGTTTAAACGAATACATAAATAATAGATGTATTAATAAGAGAAATTTAGCACCATCCAAGTACAAGGGGGTAAAATTAAATGAAACATTCTCTACAAGGTGGTGTGAATGAGCCATGGTGTATAAAAGATCTAAATATATTTCTTATAATTAATAAACATTTTATAAATGAGAAACTATATACCAAGTCCTAAACTGTGTTCCAAGGATTGCATCCTTAACTGTTTTGGCAAAGTATCATCAAGCAAAAGAGTGTAGTTTCCATGGTTTTATGTCAAATGAACCCAGTTCTCCACATGATTGAAGAGAACAAGAAATTTTGGAGGAAGTGACAAGGGTCATATCCTCAAGAAAAGTCAGTGATTTGGAGATACAAGAGACCTACACAATATACATTACTTAGTCTTAGACCTTAGAGAAATTTTATTTTGAAGGATTAAATAGGCTTTTTGGTGGTTAGACATATGGAAGGAAGAAGAGCTCATGGAGAATAAATAACAAAAATTGGATTCATCTCTCTGAGAACAATGTCTCTTGTGAACTATCAGCATGATTTATTTTTTCTGTTCAGCCTGCTTTCTCAAAGGAATAAGATGGTGTAGCATTTGAAGTAACAAGAGGCAAATACACCTAAGGAGCAGCCGTGGGGAAGCTGTAAATACCTTCCCTGTGGCTATGCCTCAGCTTGTGCAACCTTAGGCTAGATGGGGCAGGGTGGTTTATTTTTTTTCCAAGCTCTGGCCTTGAGACTGATGCCTGACTTTTTCCTGCTGTCTGATCTGGGGAAAGAGCTTCACTTTCCATCATCAAAGACTCAAAGAAGTATTTAGATTTCCACCTGGACATATTCCTCTCCAAGAGAGCCTCCAGGTGAGTCAGACTGCCAAGTAGATACTGCAGGAAGGGGTCAGGTTGAATGGAAACTAAGAGCTTTTATTTGAGGTGCTCTGAGGGCTAGTTCAGTCTAGTCCAGAACTGAAAGATTTCTCTGCTCACTTATTTAATTAATGTATTCATATTTATTATATTTTGTAAAAAGGAAGAATCTATTCAATTCAAAAATGCAGGGGGTCATTGTTAACAATTAAGTAATGGGAATGGAAGGCCAGTTAGAATAAGGAATGTGATGGATACAGTGAATCTTGTCAAAGCAGAAAATCTATCCAAGGAGCTTTGAAATTAAGAGTAGTGATAATTGGCTTATTAGCAGTTGGAGGTATTGGCAGTGAAGAGAGGTCATTTCTTTTTTATTTTCAAGAAAAAATATATTTGAGCATTTTTGTATATTGATGGGAAAGTTCCAGTCAAATGCAGGTAGATATTTTATACAAATAAAATATAAATATATAATACATACATGTTCACATTGGTTATTCACAAGAAATATGGTTTTTTAAATTTGTTGAAAGGGGTATATGAAACATTGACTTGGCAAATTTTCCTTTATCAGTTAGACGAAATATGTTACTGTTTTAGCAATTCATTTTCTCCATTGCAAATTGTTTGTGCAGGGTATTTTAGTACAAATTTAGTGTTTTTATTCTTATTTTTTTGTTATATCCTTTCCTAAAAAGAACTGCAGATTTTTCACCAATTTTGGGATTCTTAATTTAGTTCTTCATGTCTATATATATATAATTGAGAAGAAATGTTTGAGAGGTAAACTTATGTGGTCCAATCTATCAGTGTTACATGTTGTGTTTCTCCCATTGCTTTCTGACTAAGAAAGTTCTGTTTCATTTGAGCTAATAAATCACTTTTTATATGCTTTGACATCGTGTTTTACATCTCTATTTCCCTTATTCATTCTTTTCCTATTTGGGTTAGATGTATTTCTAAAAGTCACATCACCTGTGCCATTAATTAAAAGTATTCTTTATGAATTGACTACTCTTCACCTTCATTCGAAGCACAAGCATATTTGAATCCATGTATTTTTTGTGAGAATAGCAGATAGATAAGTGTGTGATATGGAGACTATTACAAGGCAGGTGCAACAAGAACACCTGCTCCGTCTGTGTCCATTGAGTCTCAAAGAGCCTCAGCTCCCAGAGTGGAAATCTGTTCTCTCTCCAATCTCACTCTTCCCTTTGGTTCTCTATTCTTAGGACCTTCTCACATTAGCAGAGATTGTTCTTTTTAAAGTATTCTTGCCATTATTTGTGTAGTTTTTATAAATTTTATCATTTCTCAGAGTAAAAAATACATACAACCTTGTGATTTGCAATGTACTGAGTAGACAAACACGAACAGATAAACAAAAATAATTATGAAATTATTTTGAATGTACTCTTACTATGTATGAGGCACACTTACATTTCTTATGGTATATGTTACTCTATTCTATAATTCTTACAAAATATGTTATTGATGAACATATGGGATCTAATCTCTGAATATGATTCTACTGTGTCTTACAAGCTTATTTTAATAATTCTCTGCTCCTGTTTTTTTCATCATTGACATTTAACCGAAACCACATTCTTTCATTCATTCTTACAATATGTATTTAATCTGATATTGTAATAAACAAGCATCAATTGAACATGTCTGGATGGAAAGTGTGTAGAATATTGCTACATCTTTCAAGGCACTCACATCTGGCAGAAAGAAAACACATAGATTTAAACAAAAGCATCATGAAACCAAAGTTCCTGCCATCCAAATTAAGTGTACTTGTGAATATGTTAAGAATAAGGCTCAAAAGGAGATTCTATGAGCCTATCCTGAAGAAGTTTATGGGTTTCCATTAGGAACAGGGGTGAAAAAATTTCCAATCAAACTTTTGGAGAAACCCCAGGAAGAGGCAAGCAGAAATATAAAGTGACTGATTATGGCAACTGTGGACTTCTGGCAAAGTGCCTGTCAAGTTCAATATCCTGGAAATCAGAGTGGACGAGGGCAGGTGGCAGTGAGAAGAGATGCTGGCAGGTTGGCCATGGAGAGGTGAGTTTGTGTTTGAATCTGTGGAATGTTGGCTTCATTGTCCAGTAGGGCTTGCATGTCATGGAATTTGACTATCAACTTTGTAATAAAGAAGTTTCCTGGCTTTATGTGAATATCAGCTTGAAGGATGCTCATTCTGTGATTGGTAGGAGAGATGATGAATGAAAGAAATAGAACCATGGAATTGGAAGATGAGGTATGGTAAGAATGAGACATTTGAAAACTCGAAGACAAGTCAGCCTCATCTCATTATCATTGAAAACCACGCACTTACTAGCAGGAAGGAACAATGTGGAGCTTTTTACATATATTGACTGTCTCTCAAATTTCTTAGGAGAATGGATGCCATATTCCCTACTCTATAGGGAAAGGAATTAAGATTTGGAATGGTTCACTTCCTATCAAAAGTTTATCAACAAACATATGGTACATACAAGATTCAAAACCAGGTTTATCTGACTCCAAAAAAATTACATTTAATATCCTTTAAAAAGCCTTCTACTGTGTCATGTAAAAATTCCTTATGTTTGTTTTACTTATTATATTTTCTTTTGTAAGATATTTCTTAATTCTCTTTGTTCATTTTATACTTGTGGTGGTCAATCTATTTGGTGTTTTAGCATTATCACTACTTTTGTTTTGATAAATTGTTTTTGCTCTTTTGTTAGTTTTTCTGGGCACTGAGGGGATACCAATGGGTTTGAATGCCACTAGATATCAGGTAGGTTTTATTTATCAAATTTTCTCAAGGAAGGTTTGAGTTTCTATCTTATATTTTCCCTCAAGTCCATTTAATTGTGTTTTCTTGAGCAGATTTTTATGGCTCTGTAAACATGGGAAAAATGGCCACATGAAAATAAAGCCCCTCATTTATGTTTCCATGGGGGGCTTACCAAATGCAATTTTGCATTACCAATTCTAAATATTTTGGGAAAAAGATCACCTGATATTGTCAGCTTGCACTGTATTCACTCTCAGCCTGTGATTGAAGGTGAGAAGAGGATGGTATTATCAGCACCCCAGGAGGCCCAGGAGTGTTGTGTGTGTGTGTGTTTGTCTGTTTGGTGGGGAGTGTCCACCCAAAAATTAGGGGCATCTGAGCTCATAAATTCCAATATTCATCTCATATAATACAGACTTTGAATGCAAACTTACAGATGGAAATAGAAATTCCTCCATTTAATTTTTGGGTGATATATTTGCAGCAAAATTAACAAAGTGCAAAAGGGGCATGTGGAGAAGAAATTCTATTGTCTTGAAGTTTCAGCAGAAGTTTGGTCACTGTTCAAATATTATCTTGTATGATGGTCTTGCCTGAACACCGTGGGATAAATGGCATGTCCCCTTTACTTCTCTCTCTTTTTTTTTTTTTTACATTCTTTCTTTTCTTTGAAGCACTTGTAACAATATGGAATGCTACAATTATGGGTTTATTTTTTTATATTCTTTCTCCAGAAATAGTTTGTAGATAGGTTTCTTTTCATACTGAATACCATTTGCTAAACAGTGACGGGCAGAATGTCAGAATCAATATTCATTCCACCAGTGAATGAATGAATTACTCTTAAAAACTATACACTGCATGACTAGGGAGTTATCTGAAAGTGGGACAGGAATCACTAATCAAGGAATGCTCAAAAGAGAATCAGAAAAGGCATAAGATTCACAAAGAAAATCTAGAAATTAACATCTTCTCTGCAAAAATGTAATTATGGGTATGTTAGTAAGATCTATTCTTTGAAAATTATTCATGCTATTTCTCCATTTCTGGATAGTCACACCAACCATATGGACCCAAGAAATGAAACGCAAATTATAGACTTTCTGCTTTTGGGATTCTAAGAGAAACCAGAATTGCAACCTTTCATTTTGAGGCTGTTCCTGTCCATGTACCCTGTCACTGTTTTTGGGAACCTGCTCATCATCCTGGCCACCATCACTGACTCCCACCTCCACAAGCCCATGTATTTCTTCCTCTCCAACTTGTCGTTTGCTGACACGTGTTTTTTTCTCTACTACCACCCCAAAGATGCTGCTGAATATCCATACATGGAGTAAAGTCATTTCCTATGCAGCCTGCATCACCCAGATGTCCTTTTTTGTGCTCTTTGCAGCATTGGAGGACTGCCTCCTGGTTGTGATGGCGTATGACAGCTTTGTGGCTATCTGTCACCTCCTGTACAACATGGTCATCATGAACCCTCGGTTTTGTGTCCTGTTGATTCTGGGGTCCTGAACCATGAGTGTCCTGCATTCCTTGTTAGAAACTTTACTGGTGTTGAAGCTGTCTTTTTGTACACACTCAGAAATCCCCCACTTTTTCTGTGAACTTAATGAGATGGTCCAGCTTGCCTGTTCTGACACCTTCATCAGTGACATAGTGCTGTATTTTGCAGCTGGGCTGCTAGGTGTAGTTTCCCTCTCTGGGATCCTTTTCTCTTACTCTAAGATTGTTTCCTCCATAAGTGCAATCTCATCAGCTAAGGGGTAAGTATAAATCATTTTCCACCTGTGCATCTCACCTCTCAGTGGTGTCTTTATTTTAGTGTTCAATGCTATGGATGTACCTTAGTTCTGCTGCTTCACAAAACACACATTCAAATGCACCAGTCTCAGTGATGTACACTGTGGTAACACCCATGCTGAACCCCTTCATCTGCATTCTGAAGAATAAAGATATAAAACAGGCACTGAAAAAAATATTTAGAAGTAAGTCTTAAAAGCATCATTAGTTCCGGCGCTGAGGAGTTGCCTTTGATTTCTGGACTCAAAGACAGATCCGTATATTATGATTATTTGAACAAAATATGGAGTCAGAAATATCTCCATTTCATAGAGTTTCAATGTGTTTGATTTTAAGTTATTTTCTTTATTAAACTTTCTATCTCTGACAAAATGAACATTTTATTCCTTGGCCCAAATTAGCACTTTTACAATTTTTTTTCAATCTTGGATGAGAAACAACTTGGTAATTCCAGCATATCACTAGAGGGTGGATTTCTTGAAGAATATTTGTTTCTCTTTTGACACTTATAGTAACAAACAAGTTTTCCTTTGTTTTACTGAAAGAGTGGTGGTGATCTGTACTGCTCTTATGGAAAAAGTTCACATGCCATCTCAGTCAAGTTATAGAATTATAGCATAGAGAAAAGTCCGACAGTGGAGCTTTTCACTTTTTAAACTTTCATTCCATTCTATATCTATGCTTTAAAAGATCTCTCCCTGCTAATGCTGACTTTCAACATACTATTGCTTACTATACCTGGTCCTCTGTGTTTTTTTCTTCTTATTAGAATCTCATTATCCTATTTGTCTCATTTTCCTCAGTGATTGCCATGGATGGTCTCTGGCATAGGGAACTAAGGCAAAAATTGTTTACGAAATACACATCTTAGAGGTAGAGTCTGCTAGAGGACAAAAGGGTTTATACTGTATATTACATGACCGTAGCATCACAGATCATCTTAAATATGGTAAGGGAAAAGGTTCAATTATGCATCATTTTCCTATAGAAAGTTTTCTTTTTGTTAATGCACATGTACTCACTGAAATGTGGAATTGTGGTGCACCTTGTAAGGGGTTCTATTCGTTGGTGTGCAGGGCTCCATTGCATTTTCTATACTATTTTACTGAATCATATTCCTGTTTCTGCTTAAAACCTTCCAGAGATAGCCATAAAAGTAACTTTTTTCTATTTCTTTAAACAAAATATCTGCCCTTTTTAACATATGGTGAAAACACTAAAGGCAGGAGAGAGAATACACTCTGTATTTATTCTATCATCTCTTTATCTCACTTATGGTCAATATTCTCTTCAGTTCTCATGAACAAAGGATGAATGACAAAGAGTTTTTATTTATTTGAGCATTCCTTTATTTATTTTATTTATTTGAGCATTCTTATGTATTGATGGGAAAGTTCCAGTCAATTGCAGGAAGATATTTTGTTGAAATAAAATATCCATATGTGATACATATATTTTCACATTGGTAATTCACATGCAATAAGATTTTCTTTTTAAATTTGTGGAAAAAGGTATACTAAAACCTTTACGTGACAATTTTTGTCCTTTATCACTTAGGTTACATTAGTTTGTTAGTCATTCAATTTTCCTATTAAAAATTGTTGGTTCAGGTTTCTGTTTTTTCTAATTTGAGGGATTTTATTGTCGTTTTTAAATTATATTCTTTCAAAAAAGAAACTGTAGGATTTCCAGCAATTTTGGTATTCCCAATTTTGTTCTTTAATGTATATGTAAATGTAATTGGGGAGGAATTTTTAGATGGAAATAAATTTTGTGTGGTCCAATCTATCAGTGTGATATGTGTTTCTCCCATTGTTTTTCAAACTCTGAAAGTTCTGTGTTATTTGAATTAATTAATCACTTTTATTCGCACTACCATCTTGTTTTCACAAACCCGTTTCCCTTATTCTCTTTTCCTGTTTTGGTTATATTTATTTCTAAAAGTTGCATCACTCTATTAATTGAATATATTTTTCATTACAATTTGATTACTTTTCACCCTCAAACTATACACAAGTGTATTTGAATCCACATATCTTTAAGTGAGATGAAAGGATAACTTTTGTTACTGCTTCCTCCATGTGTTTTTAAAATTGTAATTGTATATTAATTTACTTACAGGTCTTTTTAACTTATTAGTTTTCATCAATATTATTAAATTATTGTTATTTTTCATTGTGTCCTTCAGAATTTACATTTATGTATTCCAGTCATTTGTAGCTGATACAGTTCTTTTGAAATAATTATATTTAACCTGCTTCCATTCTCCCTATATTTTTTTATAATTAATTTTTTT
>JAQZBX010036920.1:0-24000 GCA_029593785.1 Cabassous unicinctus
ATATCTTGTCTAGAAAAAAGAAAAAGCATCTGGAAGGGAGGTGACTCACATTCAGTTCACCAGCTGGCCGGACCATGGGGTACCTGAAGATCCTCACCTGCTCCTCAAGCTGCGACGGAGAGTGAATGCTTTCAGCAACTTCTTCAGTGGCCCCATTGTCGTGCACTGCAGGTAAATAAGAAATTCTAATAGCATGAACAGGGCACTTCAAATCCTCATACCTTGGACTGGTAGGAACATTCTCCCCTTTAGAAACTGCTGTTTGGGGGAACAGTCTATAAGGAGAAGTTTATGCCACCCTTAATGTCCTTTCATTTTAATTTCCCTGCTATGACCATGCCTTCACTGCTTCTTAATCTTATTTATTTTTGTCAGTGCTGGGGTTGGACGCACGGGCACCTATATTGGCATTGATGCCATGCTGGAAGGCCTGGAGGCAGAGAACAAAGTGGATGTTTATGGTTATGTTGTCAAGCTCCGCCGACAGAGATGCCTGATGGTTCAAGTGGAGGTACATCCTGACCTTTAGTGATTGTTCTTCTCGTATTTCCTAAGAAATCTCTTCCTGGTTGTAAAAATGATCTTAAATGAAAGCCAGATTCTTCACAACTTCAAACAGCGGGTGAAAATAGTTTTCTTTAATTTCCTGAAAACTGAAACATATGGTAGTCACCAGTCATAGTTTGGAGCATTTTGCATTAGTCCTAGAAGTGTTGTGGAAGAAGATGAATATAAAATCTATCTTTAAAAATAATGAAATATCATTTACCCATATCAGATTGAGAAAAAATAAAAACACTTAAATACTAAATGTTGTTGAAGTTATTGAGAAATAGCTATTCCCATACACAGTTGGTGGGGATGTGAATTGGAATGTCTGCTTTGAGAATGCAATTTGGCAGCATCTCATATGATTAAAAATAAGGATACAGAATATCATAGTGGTTAAGAGTCTAGTGTTTGGAGCTAGATTTTCTAGGTTCAAATTCCACCTCTACTTCTTAACTACTGTGCACCCTTGGACAAGTTGTTAAACTTTTTGTGCTTCACCTAAGTCACCTATAAAATGAAGTTAATGATAGTACTTACTTCAGAGGGTTATTATGATAAATAAGGTAATACAAATAAAGCAGTTAGAAAAGTCCTTGGTACTGAATAATTTTAATAATTGCTATTATTGAAAAGATTCATATTTAATTCATGCATTCCACATGTTTGTATGAAACCCAAGAGAAGCACTTGCATATGTGCAACTAGAAACGTATGAGAATGTTCATTGTGTTCCTGCTTTGTTTGAATAGAAAAAATTTGGAAACAACCTAGATATGTATCAATAGAGGAATGGATAAACAAGATGTGGAATGTGGACTATCTTTATAATGAATACTATACAACAGTTAAAAGGAATAAACTATGTCTATATCTCTCTATGTGGATAATGCTCAGACAAAAAACAATGAGCAAATAAATTCTGTAAATGAAACAAATTATGTAGTATTTTTAGAAAACTCACAAAAATTACAATGCTTACAGATTCATAAATATTAATACAGAAGTATAAAAATGGATTTTTATCAGAAAAAAAGTAACCATTTTCATTGCAGAAAAATAAAAAAGTGGGAGAATATAGATAAGCTCATGTTAGTGATTTCTTCTAGAGAGGATTTAGAAGGGGGACAGAGCACCAGAGGTTTTGGTTAAAAAAGCTTGACCTTTATCAGAACTATATTGTTTCTTTAAAAAATACCAGATACATATATGATAAAAAATTAGGAGTTCCTAAATCTCGGTTTGCTATATTCTTTCTTAAAAAATAATTTCCTCTATTAAAAAAAAATCTAGAAAACTATTTAAAAAATAAATTCTGCAGAGTATCAACTTGCTTTTTCCTCTCAGATATGCTGTGAAATTTATTATAGCTTTATATATCAGTAATATGAGTTATTAATGCAATAATAGAGAAGGAAGAGATCATATATATGCTTTTAATTTTTAGGAATAAGATGTGAACTCTGCAATATCCAGTAGATGCCTAATCTATTTAGCAAGCTATTGTTTTTCTGAAAGAAAAAAAAATTCTGAAATGGATTACCTCATATTCCAGAGACTGTGAGAGCTTCCAGAATATTTAAACATTATAGATATCAATTTGCTGTAGTATACATTATCCCAATGTGAGCAAAATATGGGCAAGCATATTTTATCTGTATATGATTTATAGGACTATAAATTATAGTGAATTATGATTTTTCTTGATATTTTAGGCACAGTACATCTTGATCCATCAAGCCTTGGTGGAATACAATCAGTTTGGAGAAACAGAAGTGAGCTTGTCTGAATTACATCCATATCTGTATAACATGAAGAAAAGAGATCCACCCAGTGAGCCATCTCCACTAGAGGCTGAGTTCCAGGTAATAATGATGATGATAATAATAATAATATAACAGCTAATTTTATTGGGTGTGGTTTACATTCTAGGTGCTATGCTAAGCAGTTGACATAGTTCTTGAACTTGAGCCTCCCCATAACCCAATGTAACACAGATGAGGAAAGTAAGGCACACAAAGTTTAAGAAAAATGCCTGAAATTGCACAGCTATTATGTAAGAGACTGTTTGAACCCAGAAATCGGATTCTACAGCCAGCAGTTTTAACTATTCCTCATTAAGCTGGTATAAAATAAGGTGTCAAAATAATAGTATGTAGCCACAAAATTGGCCCACCAAAGGCAATGTAATATCTTACCATTAAAAACTGCAGATGGTTTCGATTTGCAAAGGAAATAATTAGAGGAGTTTATGACTGCTTAGGAAGTTGAATTGGCTAGAGCTGATAGAGAGAAACTAAAGGATTAATAAGTGTGCCCTAACCTATTTATTAGGCAATTCCTCTGACTGCTACCTAGAGTGCCCTATGATTTCTGAGAGTTGGCATAGCTTTTCCCAAATTGCTCAGTTGTTAAAAACATTCTTCAAAACTTTTCTTGTTCCACTTACGATTTCCAGTTTTCTGAGCTTTTCTGTAAACTGCTAAACTGATTAATTCAGAGAGTTTCACAACCAGACCAGGAATGTGCTTTCAATCAGATATAGAATTGATTAATGTTTAGGATCAGTGTGGCTGAAGTGGGAGGGTGGAGCATGCAATCACCAAGTCATACAATGCACCAGAATACTTGTGCTTTTCCAGCAGGCGCAGGGTAGTCTTAAACACAGGGATATTTTACTGTTGTTTTGTTGCTCTTTTCACTGATAAACTAACCATAACCAATACACTAATACTCTTAAACCACATATACACATGCACTGCTTGAAGACATAAATTTAATTTAAGCATTCATATGTATAGTCACTAAGAGTGAATTATTTCACTGAAGAAATATGATAGTGTATCTGCTCTGTACCAAGTATATTTCTAGGCACAAGCATCAAAGTAATTTACAAGAGGACATGGGAGAAGGCATGAGAGAGTGGGGTCAAAGCAAAGGTAGTGTCTATAACCCTGATAGAAGCGGTGAAAGAAAGGAAAACAGAAAAGGAGGGTAGAGATGCAGGTTGATTGGTAGGCTTCGTGATGGGAAGTTGAGGCAGTTCTTGCCTGATTGCTTTTTATTTCTCAGGAAAATATGAGAAAAGATCACCAGTTGAGAGTTGGGGGGACAAGGTTAAGTAGGGTAAAAGAAGAGTCTAATGTTTGAGGAGTGGGAAAGGATATGAAAAAGTTATCTCAAAAGTAAGAAAGCTAAGTCCCTAGGCAAAGGAAGAAGAATTACCAGAAACTGTGTTGTTTGATCATTTAAAATAAATAGTAATAAACTTTTAAAGGGATAAGTCAGTTGGTCGTATTGTTGTCTACAGCAAAATTAAGCTCTTTGGGTGTAGATGCTGTGTATGCAGGTAGTTGGGTTAGATCCATCTAGGATTTTGAAATGTAACTTTTTGAAATTAGGGGCCAAAGGAGTTGAGGATATTTGGAAATGAATGATTAATGTTGCGTACAGTAAAGAATAAAATGGCCACACGGAGGACATGAGAAACAGATAGAAAGTAAGGACAATATTTTGGAAATTTTGATAGAATTACAGATTGTTAGATTGAAAGTACTAAAATAAATGACTGGGGAGAATAAGAGGTACTTGTCATTTATAGGGGTGGTTGATATCATGATTTTAAGGTGATTCAATTTTTAGGAACAAAACCTACAAAGGTTGAAAGGTGAAAGTGGATGGCAGAGGAGTGGAAAGAAAATTCATAGAAGTTGAAGAAGCTAAGAGAGTAAGAGACTGGAGTGTTGGATAGATCCATCTGGGGTGTTGGACAGATCATTCTTGTCAAAGTACCCAAGAATGGTGGCAGACCTTGAGGAGAAGAGCAAAAAGATAGCTAAGTCTAACACTAGATGAGGCCGCATGAGGCATTAAGAATTCAGTGCATGACACCTCCAATGAAAACAGGGAGATAAAAGATGGCATAGTGTGATGGCAGAAAAATCAAAGTAGTTGGAATTTTGAGGGAGCAATGGGTAGAAATAGTTTGCAAGTGGAAACAGGGAGCAGAGATATTTTCTTCAAGCTTTGAGGTAAATGGGGTTTAAGGAGGGAAGCCAGGTTACAAGGTTTTTGGTGATGTTCTGAAGGGACAATGAGGTTCAATAGGTACAAATAAATCAAGGGACTGTTTGTAATAGAGGATGAGGTTGGATGGGAGCCGCTGATAACAGATCATGAGCACCAGAACACAGAGAGGAAGGCATTGATAGATTGTTGAGATGTGAGAGCCTGAGTTGTATTTGAGGATGTAGATAATCATTTAGGAATAAAACTTAGGGGCATGACAGTGCACTGGGAAGCTCAGTCCTGAGGTAGCAAGTGAAACAATCAGGAATCATGAAAATTTATTCGTATCCTAGTTGTAGGTGAGCCATTAGTTCAGTTATAATCTTGGGTATTGGCTAAGGGGTTAACTATTCTCATGGGACACCAGGTGTTTAAGTGGCCCTGTTCTTAATGATGATATATCCGCACATTACATATTAATAAGTGTGGGTTGAAAGAGGGTACCATATTTCCATATATAGATCATATTTGTATTGTGTACCTGATTTGTATGTGATGAGCCCTCTTGGTTTAGGTTATTCATCCATATGACAAAATTTATTTAGGAACTAGTTGGAAGGGAGGACTGCTACCAGGGAGGTCTTCTAGAAAAAAAATTGCCATTTAACTGAAACCTAAAAGGATAAGTAGAAGTTAGAATAATGATAAAAAGGAGAATGAGTAGTCCAGGAAGAATAAAAAACACATGTGAGACTGCCAAGACTTAATGGACAGCTTGGTCCCTTCCACAAATCGAGGATGTTGGTTTGGCTGAACTGGTATTTGTGGAGGAGCCTAGCAGGGGATGAGGCTGAAGAGGTGGTCAGGGGCTTATCCCCAAGGGCCTTTTGAGCTATAATAAAGAGTTTGGCTACTTCCTATGGTTGATGGGAAGCTTCTGAACAGCCTGGGAGGTACATGCTCTCTTTAGGATTTAGAAGGCTTCAGGTAAGCAAGTTTGAACACAGAGAGGTCAGTTAATAATTTGTTGATGATTTTCAAGCAAGAAATGAAGGTAAAATGGACTAAGGAGGAACAGAAAAAAGTAACAGGATTTGAAACCTTCACAAGTAGAAATGTTAAATATTGCTGACTGATTACTACTATGAGTGAGAAAATAAAACATATTAAGTATCAGTTACTCAAAGCTTATGCTGCAATTTCTGTAAATGCTGTGTCTGGACATTTATTTCTGATAATTTAAAATAATTTCCATTGCTTTTTATAATATGTATAATTAACATCTTCAGCTTATGCAAAAACAGCTCTGAAGTAGGAAGCATAGTCTGTATTCTGTCAAGTTTTGTGAAATTTGTGTCCACTCCCTATAGGTAACAATTTTAAAGTTTGCCTCTGAATTTTTACTTTTAATGATTCCCTTTGATTTCCTTTGATTTGGTGATTTTGAGCTTAAAATATGTACTTATTTCTTTTCTGTAGGGAGCATGTATTAGTCAGCCAAAGGGGAGCTGATGCAAATCTGCTGGCTTTTATAAAGGGTATTTATTTGGGGTAGAAGCTTACAGTCACAAGGCCATAAAGAGTAAATTACTTCCCTCACCAAAGTCTGTTGCCACGTATTGGAGCAAAATGGCTGCTGATATCTGCAAGGGTTCAGCCTCCCTCTTCCTCTGAAGGCTCCATGGTCCCAGCTTCTTCCAATATCAGCTGTAGGCTGGGATAAGTCTCGTCTCTCTCCCAGGGTTCATTTCTCTCCATGCTCAGCTGCTCAGGGCTCTGGTCTCTGCAGTTGCAAACTATCAGGCGAACAGCTCGTCTCTCTTCCCAGGGCCTCTGCTGTGTCTAAAGAGCAGTCTCTGTTTCTCTGTGTTCTTCTCCTGTGTGTTTACTTCCCAGGCTCCAGCTCAAAACTCCAAACTCCCTTCTCTGCTGTATGGTTTCTCTGTGAGTACCTGCCCACCAAGGGGGTGGGGACTCAATGTCTTACTGGTGTGACCCAATCAAAGCTTTAATCATTATTTAATCAAGTAAAAGTGAAACCTCTGAATCCAATATAATCTAATATGCCCAGAGGGACAGACAGGTTTACAAACATAATCCAATATCTATTTTTGGAATTCATACACAATATCAAACTGCTACAGAGCATCTTAATTTAAAATAACAGATTAAGCCAATATTAATTTTTTTCTTTAAGAACATGCCCTTTTATTATTTTTTTCTCAGAGACTTCCTTCATATAGGAGCTGGAGGACACAGCACATAGGAAATCAAGAAGAAAATAAAAGTAAAAACAGGAACTCTAACGTCATTCCATGTATGTAATTTATTTTGTTTTTTGTAATCAGATAAAATTAAGCTCTCTTTTGAACTTGTTTAATGTGAAAACCCCCAAAAAATAAAGGTCTTAGAAGGAAGTTTTCAATGTTTGGTTAACAACAGAGAAGTAATTAAAATGCTATTTAAATTTTAGTTTATAGCAAATATTTCAAACTCCAAAGAGTTACTAAGTTCCTAGAGTCATGGGTAGACTGTATTCAGTGTTTTCTCTCTACCAAATTCTTCAGAAATGGGTTATCAGAAAGATGAAAATTTACATCTGGGAGGAAATAGGTGTTTTCCCCCTTACCAGTTCTCTCTTATCTTTTACTTTAGGACAATTGCCAAATAGTAAAATTTTGTACTTTTGTTCTCTTTGTACTTTCTCCTTATCGCTTATATCTGAGAGGTTGAAAGTGGGTGGAAAGTTCTCTATAAACTGACACTCAGTCATTGAATTTATCAGATCAAATATGTGCAGTTTTGAAGACTTGAATTATACTATTTAAGCATATTGACAGGACCACATTTGGTATAACTGTAACTTATTTAGTTGCATATGTTAAAATTAGCATGCAAAAAATATAAGCTAAGCTGACAATTAAACAACCAAATCAAATTAGATCAGTACATGTTTGACCTCATTAATTTCTGCAGAATTACTTGTTAATATGGTTTAAGACATGGAATTGATGTTGGTAGTGTTTATCATTTAGATAATTTGACCAGGTTATTATAAATTAAAGAAATTGATAAGTAGTGGGAAATTATGTCCTAAATAATCTTCTGGACTAAATAATAATTTATCTGAGATGTCTATTTGACTAAGACTGCCAGGTTAACATTAATATAACTGAAAAGCAAAACAACAAAGCTAAAATTATTTTAATTTATATCAAGCAAAAAGGTGATATTCCGTGGAAAACTAATGTGTGTGTTTGTATAAGATTTAGCAAGAAAGATTGAACAATTGGGGAGCAGATGTGGCTCAAGCTTTTGAGCGCCTGCTTCCCACACATGAGGTATTGGGTTCGGTTCCTGGTGCCTCCTAAAAACAAAAAAGCAAACAAACAAAAAAGCCTACTCAGGGGAGCCAATGTGGCTCAGTGTTTGAATGCCAGCTTCCCACCTATGAAGTCCTAGGTTCAATCCCCGGTCCCAGCACCTAAAAAGAAAAAAGAAAAGAAAAAAAAAAAGATTGAACAATCATATGGAATGTCAAGTTATGACCCATGTTTTGTTTTGTTTTATTTTTTGGGTATTTTAAAGGGGACTTCATTTTCCTAGAAAGTTTTTGGAATTCGTTATCAAACACTACTGAATTTTATGTGGTCTCATTCCATGAAGTTCAATAAATCTATAAGCAATATGTCACTTCTAAATAAATTATTTTCTAATTTTCACATGGCAAACAAGCAGAGATTTGATTTTTCAAGTATGGCTTACTACTAATTTATTTTACATAGATGACTTTAACAGAGTGGCACTTAAACATGAATTAGAAGTGAGCAAAGAGAGTGAGCATGATTCAGATGAATCGTCTGACGATGACAGTGATTCAGAGGAAACAAGCAAATATATCAATGCATCTTTTGTAATGGTAAGTAATTACATTTCCAAACTCCAGGGGCTAACTTTTTTGGAAATAAATCAATGATCTCATTGCTATTCATTAGGTGATTTATAAAAGAATGATGACCTTGGCTATGACTATATATTGATTAACCCTTAAAAGTTTCATGCAATTTTTAATGTTATATTTTAACTTATTAAAAGACTTAAATATATTAAAACATAATGAGTTGATACAAAGTAAGACAATGTTATTGATTACATTTTTATGACATTATTCAAACCAACATTAATTTGAAAATGAGAAACTTTGAACAAATGCAAGTATTTGAAAATGTTTATACTTAGACATTCAAATTGTACACAGATCCAAATTTGTGTATTTAAACATTGTTTTGTTTTGTTTTTTACTTTATTTTTTTATTTTTTATTTTTATTTTTTTGTTTTTATCTTTTTTTTTAACTTGTTTTTTTAAAACATTGTTTAGTTAAAAACTTTTCATTCAGATTTTCTGAATTAAGTGATTTTGTTACATAACTTTCACCTTAAAAAAATAAACTGAGAGTTCAAACATGGAACCTTTAGTAATTTAATAAATACTTATTGCATATATACTACATTAATTTATTTCCTAAATTTTCCTAAAGCACTCATCCATAGAATGTTAGCTTAATTATTTGTTGTTTAATTCAACTATTATAAAAATGTATGAACATGCATGATGACGATAATTTGAAATGACTAAGCAATTCCTTTTTACAATATACTAAACCTTTTAAAAGAAAAAGCTATCATTTTTGAAGGAAAACTTTATAGCTTTGCAAGATAATCTTTTCTAATCTTGATCAAATCTTTTTAGCTAAGAATTATCATTGACTAAGTATATTATATATTGATATCACATTGTTTCTTGGACCTAAGAATCTAAATATTTTTAAGTAATAGCATTGAAAACAAAATAGGTAGCTATATTTTCAACTGGTTGTTTTAAGAATCCACTGCTCTCTTTTCAGTTAGCAGTAGTAACAGCGTTGCTTATTATTATTATTTTTAAAGAGTTACTGGAAGCCTGAAGTGATGATTGCTGCTCAGGCACCACTAAAAGAGACCATTGGTGACTTTTGGCAGATGATATTCCAAAGAAAAGTAAAAGTTATTGTCATGCTGACAGAGCTGAAGAATGGAGACAAGGTTTGTACTTTTGAGAATCTTTTTTAAAAAAAGTCTTCCTGTCATAAAATGTTATTCTCTATCCTTGGATTATGCCCTTGATCTTTACATCAAAGTCTTTTGGTCCCTCTCTCACACAGTTCCATTTGTTCACTCTTACTGCCTTCATGCAAGTGTTGGCCTCCATGATCTCTTGCTTGGATTCTGATAACCTCTCAGGTTTTCCCCTCTTTAGTCCTGCACCACTGCTCACAGCTTATCTAAGACAGAGAACTTCTAGTGTCATCCCTTGCTAACAACAACGACCAAACAACAGCTACATTTTCTCCAAGATAAAAACCGAACTTGTTACCTTCAGTAATCAGGCTTTCACATATCTTTCCATTTTCCTCACATGTCTCTGGTTTAAACACTTTAAGCTCTGGACAAATAGGTTTACTGATTTAGTTTTAACACACCTTTTGCATTCTTAGTACTGAATCTTCATTTACTGACATTCCATGTACCCGAATATGCCTGAGCAATTTTATCTGAAACAATCCATTCTTTATGCTAATTTAATATTTATTTTCATAAAATTCTATAGTTAGATGGTGACCTTAAGATCAAATTCAATCTCTGATCTCATGCCTGTGACATCTATTTGATCCTTTCCTTAATACCTTGGGTTATTATTAAAATGTCCTTTGTTGTAGTTCTTACATAATTTCAGCACCTAACACAGTATCTGACATATGTTAAAGCTTATTCAATGCATACCCCTGTAAATACACAATAAGATACAAAATTTATTGTTTCTTTAAAACTGTCTCATTCTCTCTCTCACCACTGGTCTGCTGCCTCTGTACAGAGAAAGTTGTTTTATGTTTTCATGTATTTTCACCTTTTTAAAGGAATATATGTTCAGATTTCCAGCATGTAATTCCAGCAATCTTTCCTTCCGTCTAAAATGTGAGATCCAGGAAAATAGAATGCTTGTGTGGTCAGCAAGCGTGGGACTGCTGAGGGAGGAAATACTTGTGTGATTAACCTACTCTTCAATCTGACCTTTTGTTAAGATATTCAGTCAATGTGTATAGAGCTGTGTAAAGATATTGGCCATTAAGATAAAGACGCAAACTCTAAAAAATACGGTCTCTTTCCTTGAGGACCTCTGGAATGTCAGTGGGACCTGAGTTAGTAGAAGGGGCATGACAGACAACAGCACAAACTGTAGATTTTGAAGGGAATGATGATAAGGGAGCCATCAATCCCAAAGACCTCCACTAAGGAAGACGGAGCCGATGTCTGCAGCTTCCTAGCCATCATGGTTTTCCCGGGATCCTTTTACTTTCACAAGGAAGCATCATGTATTTGCTGAATAGTTCTCTAACAAACTTAAAATTGGTTTTGGATTTTTTTGTGAGCAGGTTTCAGTTTTACAACACAATTCATAATTTCCATTTAATAGAAAGGAGGGGTGGAAAGGAGGGAGGGAAGGAGAGCGCTAGAGAGAGCTAGAGATGCTCCATATATTTTAAATACCAAACTGAAAACTTAGGTAGAAGTTGTTGAACCATGTTCTTTCTCATCTAGGAAATCTGTGCCCAGTATTGGGGAGAAGGAAAGCAAACGTTCGGAGATATAGAAGTTGATCTGAAAGACACAGACAAATCTTCAGCTTATACCCTCCGTTCATTTGAACTGAGGCATTCCAAGGTATATAAACAGTTTCAGGAGCATATATCCTTGATGCAATTGGTCTGGTGGAAGAACTAATATGAAGTTCTTTATGAAATCAAAGCAACTATCTATATAATATTTCAGAATAAAAATTTTTAAATTATTTAAGTAAATGTAATTATGAAGAAAATATGTTGATCAGATTATAAAATGGGCTGAATTTCACTCAAGTTAATGCTCCCTTAACTTCTGATTTTAGAGGAAAGATTCTCGAACAGTTTATCAGTATCAGTATAACAACTGGAGGGTGGAAGAACTTCCTGCAGCACCCCAAGAAATAATCTCTATGATTCAAAGCCTCAAACAAAAACTTCCCAAGAAGAATTCCACTGAAGGGAATAAATATCACAAGAGTGTACCTCTCCTCATTCACTGCAGGTGGGTGGGATTTGATAGGAGATTCTCTAAAAATCATCGTAATATTGACTTCTTGGTTCATACTTTCTCTTAAATTTTATTTATCCTGATATATAATTTACATGGCCACCATGGCAGCCTCTTAGGTTGTCAGTCTCTCATTCATGCTCTCACAGCATAACTATTATAGATATTATTACATCATAGTACAATAATCCATAGTCCGTGAGTGCTGTAATACCCAGTGTCATGTCATCTTTGATTTCCCGGTGCTTAACATTGAACCTGGAATATAATATATCCTGAATGAATTAATGAATGAATAGAAGGATGTATGAAAAGAAAGGTCAATTAATATTATATGTAATAAGTGCTCATAAGCATTGGCATTCTATTATATATTAAAGAATCAAGAGGACTGAAAGCCTTGCCATTAATAAATATACATAAGTTATATATTAACTGAAATCTTAATGCTTCGCAACTTTGATGTGAAACCCAAGATGTGAGTTTTCTACTGACCCAAAGGCAAATATTTTAATAATATAAATAATACCTGATTTTTTAGTTTCTATTATGCAGACCCTTAACTTCATCTGTGATGGATGCATGCATATCCACCTTAAATAAGAGAGGTTGAAGGAAGTATGCATAATATAAAACATTTACTTGAAAAATATGTAAAGCAAATTAGAAATGCAAATATTAAGGTAAAATGAGAAATGTAAATCTAGAAAAATGCTTTTGGAATTTCTAAGAAAATTACTTTATTATTGGAATTACATATACTAAAATCAAGCTTTTAAAGAAAACTACTTTTCATCATTTGAGTTTTCAAAAAGTGCAGTTCACATAGGAATAAAGCCAAAGAGAGAAGTTTAGGCTTTAAAACCACATTCATTTTCTTAAGATACACTTGAGTAGCTAATATATTTTCTGTAATTTTTTACAATGAATAAAATGTCATGTTGATAAATATTCTTTAAATTGAATCTTTATTATTATATTTTATACAGTTCATGGTTTGATAAATCATTTGGTTGGCTTCTTTTTAATTCCACCAGTTAAAACTTTTCTGCTGATGCAGTAGTAGAAACGTTTGCAAAAAGTGGTAGAGAGGTAGGAGAATGAAGGAGAAAAAACAGTTGGCTCTAGTAAATTCCAAAATATGAGGTCTAATATTTCTGATTCCATCCATTTCTAGCTATATCATTATACTCCCAAAGTCTTAGTTTCCTCATCTATCAAATTGAAATTATGATATTTATTCTTGTAATGTCATATGTAAATAAAATACATTAAAATTGTAAAGTACTAAATGAAGAAAGTATATTTCTAAACTGTGTAAATACTTTTTAAACTAAAGGGTTATTATATTCCTAAATCGAAAACATTTGTCAAAATATGCATTCAGAAGAAATTATTTGCCTGAAGAGATTGGAATAAAATAATTATGGAAAACATGAAGTGCAAATATATTATCTCCCAATTTTTATTCTAATATCACTTTCACTATAAAATGTACAATTATTCTTGTTTCTTTTTTTTCCTTTTTGTAGAGATGGATCTCAGCAAACAGGAATATTTTGTGCTTTGTTAAATCTCTTAGAAAGTGCAGAAACAGAGGAGGTGGTAGATGTTTTTCAGATAGTAAAATCTCTACGCAAAGCGAGGCCAGGAATGGTTTCTTCATTTGTAAGTGTACCTCATTGTTGCTTTTAATAAGTTTTGTATTTTTATTTTGACTGTTTCCTTCCCTTCCCTCTCCTATCCCCCTCTTTACCCTTTCTTTCTCTTCCTTTCCTCTCTTCTATTCTCTTTTCTATTCTTTTCTCTCTTCTATTTTTACATACTAATTCATATTGAATTATAATCAACATCAATAAGAGACCTAATCAGAGTTTTCCAGCAGTTTGTTGTGTGGAACAGTTCATGAGAATATCTCTTAATTTCTTTAAATGCTCATGAATTTCTTAATTCCCTACCTTTAATTGTGTATCAATCAGTGCTGCTTTGTAATAACACACCCCAACATATAGTGGCTTGAAAAATAACACTTATTACAGTTCAATAATCTATTGGCCAGCTGGATAGCTGGATGGATCCACTGTTCTTATCGGGTCCAGACAGTTTGGGCCAGGTTCCCTTAGATATCTGCCATCAGCTTCTGGGTCCAATGGGGACCTCAGCTGCCAGTTTGGGGACAGTTTGCTGGCATTTAGTTGTGGCAACAGAAACAAGTAAGCCATGTGTCTCTCTCCATCTAGAAGGCTAGCCCAGACTTATTCACATACAGGTGGCAGAGTTCCAAGAGAGAAAAAGGAAGTGTGCAAGATCTCTTGAGGCCAAGGTTTAGAATTGGCACAACATGGCTTCTTCTGCATTCTATTAGCCAAACAAGTAACAAGTACAGCCCACATTCAAGCATTTGGGAAATAGACTCCACCTCTTGTTGAAAGGAGTTGCAAAGTCACAGTGCAAAGACATGTGGATATAAGGAGGATAATGAGTGTAGCATTTTTGTAACCAATCTATCCTGTCCTCTATAGTGATAGTAACCATAGATGATAGTCTTGGAAATAGTAATTATTCACAATGTAAACTTAGTTACTTACTAAAATATATGCAGCTTTTAATTGTATGTAGCAATGACCTTGCATATATTGATTTAAAATTATATTGAGTGCCTACTATTTCTTGCCATCAAGGTACTTACTGTTTAGTGTAGGGGCGCTAGATATTTATTAAACAATGTAGTAAATGAAATGATGGGAATTATGAGACGAACATGAGAGCACTTAAATCAACCTATGGGGATCAGAGTAGGCTTCCTGTAGTAGGAAATTCCTGTTCTGATTCTTAAATGAGGTGCAGGCATTAGCTAATAGGATAAGCATTAAAGCTAAAGTGGCATCATGGGTAAAGGCATGGAAATCAGAAACCACATGGCATATGAGGAAAACCAACACCAATTTCGTGTTACTAGAAGGTAAATTTTGAATATTATCCAGTGTTCAATCCTTTAATAAGGAGGCTAAGCCATTTAAAATGTTCTTTATGTGAGAAGATACCTGAGTAGCTTTCTGTCATCCAGGATTTCTACAAGCCTATGATTAGTTCTTGTGAATTTTCATCTGATATAAAATGAAATGCATAAACTTGATTCATGTCCTTTCTTGCTTCTTTCCTTTACTAGGAACAATACCAATTTCTGTATGATATCATTGCCAGCATCTATCCTGCTCAGAATGGACAAGTAAAGAAATGCAACAATCAAGAAGATAAAATTGAATTTAATAATGAAGTGGACAAAACAAATCAGGATGCTAATTGTGTTAGTCCATGTGGTGCCCTAGATAAGATCAATGAAGGAAATAAAGAGGCTGAAGGTTCTGAATCCATGAATGGCACCGAGGGACCAGAATGTTCTGCCAATGGTCCTGCGAGTCCAGCTTTAACATAAAGTGCATTGGAAAAGACATATACGAGGCAACTCATATTATATTAAATGTGTTACCTCATATTAGCTGTTGTTTCTATTTTTCTAGAAGTAAGAAAGGAATATAGGTGTACAGTGGAGTAATGGAATGCATTGCACCAATATTTGTGGGAAGCTTCTGTTTTTAGTATTGTGCAAAAATATTTAAGATAATTTTTTTGAAACTGTTTGTACAGTCTTATGCTTATTTTAAAATTTTCTCTATCGTTCAGCAAAAACAGCTTCTTCTGAGTCTTTGCATGTGTGAGTGTGCATGGGAGCGAGAGAAAGAGGGAGAGAGAGAAAAATGCTTTTAAGTGTTTCAAATTGCTCTTGAAACACTTTGTCTTTTGTTTTCCTGAAGGAAAAAATTCACCAAATTTACACTGGAAGTGTTAACTTAGGTAGAAGGATCTATTTTTTAAACCATAAAAAGTGTGTGAGCTCTGTGTAAGAATAATACCATGTATATTTCTAGAATGACCTCAAGGTGTCCTCATAGTTCTATCCATACATCTTATAATTTACTATTTTACTTCTAGAGACAGCATATAAAAGCAGTATGTGTGTGCAGAGTTACTACAAGAAAGTTGACTAAATTAACATTTGGAAACCTTAAACTCCATGTGTTAGCATTTAGTCCAATATCTTTTCATGCTTATTTAATCTAATTTAAAATTTTCAATTGAGTCTATCTTGTTCTCTTCACATGGTGTTTACAACTTTGCAAAATGGATTATTCTTTGTATACTATGAGAAATCCATTGCCTGATATCTTTGGCCAAAAATGATGTTTGTTAAAATTGTATTTAAATAAACATCTTCAAAATAAACCAATGCTATATGATAAAAATACAATCAAGAAGATTTATTTGTGCTAAATATTTACATAGAAAACATACCTATTTTATGGAATTTGACATTGATATGAGAGATATAATATTGTCTATGCATAAGTTCTGTTAAGTTCTGTCCTAGACGTTCAGTGAAGTGCATTTATCTTGAATTTCTAAAATGCTTACATTGTTTTTACCAGTAATTGATAATAATATATCGCAACATAATTCAATCATCTTTTATTGTATATAATATATTAAATGTGTTACATGTTTATATATACAATATGTAAGCACATGTTAAAATACTGGTGTAATGCAATTTAATAACATTTCTAGAGCTCTTTTGTAGGTCCCAATTGTTTTAAAAGATCCATAGTTTAATATTTGTTTATGATAAAGAAGAAAACTTAAGAATGATGGTATTTTTCAAAGAACTAATAAAAATAAGCCCTTTTGATAAATACTGTATCAGTTTATTATATTGGTCACATACTACCTCTAGATTGGTTTTATTTTATATACTGTCATTCTCCTGACTCATTTTAAATGTCTAGTATTATGTCATTAATTGCTTTTCATTCACTTCACTTTTATTTTATTTTCATACACTAATTCCTTACTTATTATATTAATGAAATTAGCAGTTAATCCTTACATTATTGTAAAGCACTTTACCTTTATTTAATAGATGAAAATAAGTGAATTTTAAAGTGAAGCAAGAATTTCTAGTTGATATTAAGGTTACATACTATTTCTTTACTTATTAATGAGAGAGAGATTGAAAATCATCAGTAATAAGCATCAGAGTGAAATAAAGCTTGTTTTCACTGCTCTCATTAATCATTTATTCTCTGTGCCTCAGTTTCTCCTCAGCTACTTGGTCAGTTGATGTTTACTAAACAATGTAGTTAAAATGTACAGTTCTCATGCTCAATACACTACTACAATATATTTCTGTTTTATCTGGGAGCTGCTTTAAAATACAAACAGCAAAAATTCTAAACTTTAAATATTTACAAATAAAGTTTAAATTCAGAGATTTTAGCTAGAAGTGACATCTTCCAAATGTGGATGTTGTGTGCTTCAAATGAGCATTTTCCACTGAATCTAGCCTTTCAAAGATAAAAAATAAATACTTGAAACATAGAGCCATGGTAATTACTACTAGTTTAAGAAGAAAGCTGGAAACATTTTTTTTTTTCCTGCACATGGAAAGTTGTGGTAAAGAGAGATAAAGTATATCCCAGAGGGCCCATAACTCTGTGAGAACATATATCAACTAGAAAGTGAGGTCCATTGCACTAGAACAAGGTACTGTATTATATGTGTATGATTTTTATTTTAAAAGGAAAATAAAATGTGAAGTATAGACCCAGGTCTGTAGCTAGAGGTTGCATTCCTAGAGAATCTGCCACACACTCTAAAATAGTCATTTCTAGAGTTTGTCACTGCCATTAGTAATTCCAAGATCTAGCAAAAAAATTAGACAAAAAGATTCCAACTTTAAAAAGCCTGGTCCATTTTAGGGAGAAGGCTTTGGATCCCATTGTATCTTTGTTAAGTTTTTTTTAAAGTTTGTCTGTTTATTTTATTTCTAGTACTAGAATTCACTGGGCACAAAAGATACATTTAGTATTCTTAAAATTCAGCTCCCAAGTCATTAATTTTTGTACGTGGGAAACAAACATTTGCAGAAAAGACATGTACATTACATTTCCTTGCAATGGTGAACTGTGTGCAGTGATTAGCTCAATGTCCTAGCAATAATTGAAAAAATTGGAAACTTCCACTCAGAGCTCGAATATTTGTACAGCGAAATTTTCAAATCTATTTTTGCTTATTTTCCCCAAATAGTGAATTTAAAGCTTATTATTTCTTAAAACTAAGTAGGACTGATAGGAATTTTTATTTAATCAGTGATTTGTTTTAAAATGTTCTCACATACCGCATTACATCTAAAAAAGTGGGTGGTAATTGCTTCTAGCTAACTGTAACGTGTTTCTTGATAGGAAGATCTCCAAGTGTACAACTTCAAAGGAAATGAATATCTCTTAACACTAATAGAAAAGGCTATAATTTCATTGTCCTAAACACATTTTGTAACTAGAATGATCTGAAAGTGCATCAAAGAGACAGATTCTAAAATGAACTTTCTCCTTTTCTGTTTCAGGTGAAAAGATTTATACTGCTAAGGATCCATTTTCTATAATCATTCATTTGTAAACATCTTTACATTTCTCAGTACATTTTCATATTTCCCTGGACTTAAAATGGTTGCTAATTTTTTATTAATTTATGTAGGACATTTAAGTGTTTTCAATCATTTACAGGAAATAAATTCCTGTTTTTGCTAAGATCTCCTCAAGACAAACTCTTCTTTCCTCGAACTACTCATGGTTATTTTCTTAATGATGATAAGAAGTGTGGTGACTGCCAGATAAAACACAGGATGCCCAGTTAATTTGAATTTTAAATATACAATGAATACTTTTTATGTATAGACAGGTTCCAAGTAATATTTGGGAAATACTCATATTTTAAAAAGCATCTATTCTTTGCTTATCTGAAATTCAGATTTAACTGGGCATCCTGTATTTTTATTTGCAAAATCTGGCAATTCTAACATGGAGGAATCTGCAATGTCCATTTCCTTTAAATGAACATTTGAGAGCTGATCTTTAATGTTTAACCTCAGCCAAAACTTCAGTATTTTCATTTAATATATGAAAATATAAGCCCTCTTCTTGGTAAGTGATATCCTGATTTTAAAAATAAAAAGTTTGAATGTAATATTCTGATTAGTATGCAAATAAGAACCTTTTAAAAAAGTAGAAAATAATGATTACTATTACAATAACTTCTGTTGAGACACACTTTATTCCTGCTTTACCTGCATTTGTTTCTCAAGACAGTTTTTATGGGGTAGACACTTATCTCTGTTTTATATATGAGGAAACTGAGGCTTAGAAATACTCAATACCTCACCCATTATCGCACAACCAATAAGTTGTTGAGCTAGGATTTGAACCAACTCTGGTACCACAGGCTGTGCTCTTTATTTTCTGCTATTTTGCTTTCCTAAATATCAATTTTACATTTTGAAAATATAGTGGAGAAACAACCTGGATTTATTTTTGCCTTTTTTATTCCATGATTTAAAAAAAAAAAAAATCAAAACTACATGTGATATAAGTTTTCAACAACACTGCATGACATAAGCCTAACTGAACACTCAACAGTGAAGTTACTGTACAAAAATAAACACTCTTAAACATCCATGGGAAAGAATTGTTCTCATAATGCATATAAACAAAGATCACCTCATCACTAAAGTGAGTGCCAGGAAATAAAACAAAACAATAAATCACAAATGTCGTTGTTCCATTGTCTCTCAATTTGGTAATCAGAACAAGTTCTTACCGTTTGGATCACATTTCAGTATGTTTGTCAGAGGGCCCATCAATCAGTACTTAAAACAAGTTAACAGGACACCATAAAATGCAAACCACATTTATGGAGATTATGACTCATTCAGTCTATCTGGAGTGGCACAGTAATCCAACGGAGCTCTCTTCTTCTGCTTTAGCTATCCCCAAGCATAGAATGCCAGGGAACTGGAAATAGACCTTGAATTAAAAATAACACGTATCCCTCTAGAAAAACTACTGCTTCCTAGATTGATAGGAACTTTTTTCCCCCAGTAAAAGTGGGACTCTGGTACAGTTATATTTAATTTTCCAGAAAAAGGGGGGCTTGTTGGATAATATCTCTCAAGTATAGCAGGCAAATCAGAGCAATAGAGGCTAGTGTCCTGTCAAAGATTAAAAATATTGTCTTGAAATTTTGTGGACTGTGCAAACTTGTATATTTTTCATGCATACCCTGAAGTTGGAAGAAGTTATGTTACTAGGAAGAGACATGATCTCCCACTATAAACACACGGGATGAAAAATGGGAAGGAATCAGGCTGATCACAGAACATGGCTCTCAGGGGTTAAAGCAGACTCAAAGTAGGGATTTCCTCGTGGTACACTTCAGTTACTGTGCGCCTGAATCACTGATTCAGACTATATGGTCCCTCAATGAATGACGCTTCAGGGCTTTCGTTATATGTGAAAATTCTAATAACAAAGCAGAAGAGAGAAAGGCATTATTATAGGTCTAAGAAATTCACACATAACAAACCCCTTTATAAAGGAGCTCCCATTTATGTTTCATTATTTGTTTTCATTGCACTGACTATTTAACCTAAAGATGGGGGTGGAGAACAAGGAATATGCAGAAGATTTAAAGCTGAAAGTTCAGTGATTTTTGTCAGAATTAGAAGAATTTTTTTTAAAAAAACTTTAAAATGGCCATCTTGTTTCTGCTTTGAGTTCCTTTGAATTGTCTTTGCCAATGAGTTTTCACACATAGTGTAGATCCTTAGAGCCAACAGCAAAGAGGAGTTGACTATGTAAGCAATCACTCTATGGAACATTTTAGCAATGGCTATTTCAACATCATTCTTTAAAAACACAGATTTCTCCTACACTATTCTTTTTCCCACCTCAAATCATTCTGATTAGATTTCTAACTCTTTAATAATCCACCAGATCTTTGACCTAGCAATTGCATTTTGAATCTGAGCCCTTCAATATCTTGGAACATCTGGTAAACCTAAATGATTACTCTGCCTCAATTCTGAAGAAACACAAGTACATAACAAATGAATATTTACACTTACTTCAACATACAAGAAGAAAAGTGCTTTTTTCCCCAATAGCTAGAGTCATGTGAATCGTATGAGAAAATGAAGATCAGTGATACATGTGCATTAAATTTTATTCTGAATTTTTCAGTGTGTGAGCAAGTATGTGTATTTCCCCTAAGACAGTCTAATGTTTCTCATCTGGGCTCACAGTTGGTTTCTGTTTTATAAAATGACTTCTTAAATGAAACAAGTTATTTTTGTAAATAAAACACACTTTAGCAGTTTTTTCTTTGTTTAAAGTAGCATTAAATCATGGAAGTCAAATTTCCCTTTGATGAGAATCAGTGGGAAATAAAGTCTATTTGTTCTTTCAAGAGGTAGCAAAATATTTGTTCACAATTTAAATGCAGGAAGTTAAGAAAGGTCAAAATCAGTCAAATCAATAACAGGGTTTAGTCAAATTACTAAAACCAACTAAGTTTCTCTCTACACATTTTATAGTATGTTCTAATTCAATGTCCTGTAATGATTCAGAAAGAATATGAATCTCAGAAAGAATTTATAAATGACTCTGAGAAGTAAAACCAACCATATACTTATGCAATGTTAAAGGAAGAGATTAATTTTATCCAGCATTTTATTAGCAAGATGATGCACTTTTGTAGCTACTTTGTATATAATATAATTTTATGGAGATTTCTATTTAAGACATTTTTCCAGGAATATTTATCTAATGCTTATATATCGTGATTTGATGTAGCAAATGAAATTACTACAAGTTCAAAACATGTTTTGATATTAATTTTAAAATAAAAACAGCAAAGAAATAAGAATTGGGTATGGTCTGGAAATCTAATTACTTCATGGAGAACTCCAGTCCTTCTCATCCTGATTCTCCTATTCTTTCTGTATTCTCACATCAATTACTCGTGCAACAGATCAACAATTCCACTTGCCAACTTGGCCTACCAGCATCCCTGCCCTGCTGACACCAAGCCTGTATCAGTCAGCTTTCTCCTCCCAGCTCTTGCTTCTCCTCCTCCTACTGCTCTGCTTGTAAGGACAATTCTTTTTTAAATACTTAGGTTGCCTATTGGCACCATTATATCTGGATGATTCCAAATTTGACCCAGGACTACAATGTGGCAAGTGGAGTTTTGCTCTTGTTCTACATTTATCTTCTTTGCTATCTCTCTTAGTGCTCTTCCAATTGTGAATTCTTTCCATGGTTATAATTTTCATCAAATGACATTAACCCTTTTGCTGAAAAAATAGAAGCCACTGGCTTGAATTTCTCTTTCTCCACTTTAAAATATACCTCTATCTTTACCATACTCACTTTTCCTCTCCTACCTAATAAGAGCTTCACAGCACACCCTGTCTCCTTTAGCAGACAAGTTCTTCATTCTTGCTCTTTATTTTTTTTGCAGAATATTGTTTTGTAAAACGGGTACATTCTTACTATATAAAATCAAGCAATACAGCAAAGTGCTCATCAAAAAGTTCAAAACCAGCCCAAATCCAATTAAAAAAAGGAGAACAAATAGAGTTTACAGACCAAGAACTCCAAAGCCCTCAACATTTGAAGAGATTCTTAACCTCATTCATAAAAGAAAAATGCAGATTAAAACTACATTGAGATAACAGTTCTCAGAACTAAATATCCACAAACTTTTTCACACCCTTGTTGGCAGGGCTGTGAGGGGAGGCAGAGGACGATAAGGACTCTCAATTGTACAAGTGCAATATATACAGCCCTTATGAATGGCAATGTGGCAATAGCTCTCAAATTTACAAATGCATATCTGCTTTTACCTAGAAACTCCATATCTGATGATTTACCCTCCAGACATAGCTATACAGTTACAAAATGTCACATGTGCAAGTTATTTACAATACCTTTATTTGAAATCAGAAATTACTAGAAACAACCCAAGTGTCCATCTCTAAGGGACTGGTTAAATAAACCATGACATGCCTGTTCAATGGAATATTATGTAGTTATCTATAGGGGCTGGTGAGGGATGGTGACAAGGATAGAAGCCAGTACATATTAGCATACCATTTTAAATTTTAAACTGTAAATCTAGTTTCTATTTGAAAAATATAATAATTTTTTAAAAATTTCCAAACACACAATTCACATATAAATATCATTAGATTTTGGTGAATATTATTTGTCATTTCTCCTTCCATATAGAAAGAAGGAAGAAAAGAAAGAAGAAAACAAGGAAGAGAAGGAAGGAAGGAAGGAAGGAAGGAAGCAAGGGAGGGAGGAAGATTTTTTTAGATTAGAAAAATTACAGAATATTTAGGATAATTTATAAATACTTGAAGATATAGATCATAATATATATCCTCTTATTTAACAAGAGTATTTTAATCCATTTGAACTTATTGAATAAAAAGAATTATAGTGATTTGAAAAAAATTTGTTAACCTATATGTAAATTTCCTTTTTATAATATATGTTAAACACAAACCACATCACAATGAAATCAAGGCAGAGACGATAAAAACTTTAAAATGTTTTAACTTCAGTTAGACAGTTGTTCGTCTTCTTGCTATTAAGAATGACACCTCTTATTCCACCCACACTTCTTCCAACCTTGTCTCTCTCCGTCTCTTGAGGCTTCTTTTATTTATATTAAGTTCACAATAGCAAGATGATTAGTACTGTGTTAGACACTGAAATCGACTCAACGCCTACCATTCAGTCCTTTCTAGGGCTTCTCCATTCCTAAATTCCTTATTTTGATTCATCTCTAATTAGCTTAATTTCATTGTAAAGTGGGTTTCATCAGATATTCTTTATGATGATGTTTCCCTCTGATCTTGTTATATTGAGAATGTTTGTGGTTGTCTTTATACTCTGAAGAACAACATGAGGGAGGTATAAAATTTAGAAGTCACATTTTTGATCCCACAGAATTTTATAGACTTCATTTCACTGAACTCTGCCATTAGTTTTTGCTGTGGAAATGTTGGAGCCAAACCAATTTTTCCCTCTTTTAAGCAATTAACTTGTGTTTTCTTTCTAGATTATTTCATGATTCTTTCTTGAACTTTGAAATTCAGAAATTTTAATCAGCTCTGTCTTGGTTTGATCTTTCTGTATGAATTTTTCCTGGGACACAGTGTGCACTTACCATCTTTATATTCAGATATTTTTATTTATTTATAAAGATTTTCCTTTATTGTATCTTTGAATTTCTCTTCCATATATTTAGTTTTCTTCAGAAACATTTTGTCCTTCACTATCCATCAGATTTCATGTTTTTGGTGGTTTTTT
>JAQZBX010036921.1:0-23996 GCA_029593785.1 Cabassous unicinctus
CTATTTCTTTGTGAAATGAGGGTAGCAATTAATGGTACTTGTGTGTATTAGTCAGCCAAAGGAATGCTGATGCAAAATACTAGAAATCTGATGGTATTTATAAAGGGTATTTATTTAGGGTAGAAACTTACAGTCATAAGGCCATAAAGCATAACTTACTTCCCTCACCAAAGTCTGTTGCCACGTGTTGGAGCAAGATGGCTGCCGGTCTCTGCAAGGATTCAGCCTTCCTCTTCCTCCTAAGGCTCCATGGTCCCAGCTATAGGTTAGAGGGCTCATCTCTCTCCCTGGGGCTCATTTCTTTCTGGGCTCATCTGCTCTGCTTTCTCCACAAGGCCAGCTGTAAATTATCAGGTGAATGGCTTGTCTCTCTTCCCAGGGCCACTGAGTCTATGGAGCCATCTCTCTTCCTTTGTGTTCTTCTCCTGTGTATTTACTTCCTGGGGCTCCAGCATCAAAACTCCAACTCTCGCCTCTGCCCTGTCATTTTCTCTGTGAGTCCACCAAGGGGGCAGGGACTCAACATCCTACTGAAGTGGCCCAATCAAAGCCCTAATCATAGTTTAATCAAAAGTGAAGCTTCTAAAGTTTATGCAATCTCATCCACCAGAGTAACAGACCAGCTTACAAACATAATCCAATATCTATTTTTGGAATTCATAAACGATATCAAACTGCTACTATGTTTTAAGCTTGTTGTGAATAATAAATGAGTTAAAGCATATAAAATCTCTTAGAACAATGCCTGGCCATAGTGGACTATTATTATAGTTATCATCTTACAAATTAGGGATTCAAGAAATATGTTTTAAAAGTTGGTGAAAAGAAATAGAACTCCATTTGAACTAAACAACATAGAGTATGGATGGGGAAAAAAATCTCCATATGAAAATTTCAAAGACAAAGGACAAACTTGGAAAAAGTATTTGCAACTCCTATCTAGCACAAAGAATAATATCACAAATATTTAAAAAGCTCTAAATTTCGAGAAAAAAATGAACAACCATAGAAAAATCTCTGAGGTATAAAAAATAGTTCATAAAAATGAAATGAAAATGGCCCTAAACATGGAAAAATGTTCCACTTGCTCATCATAATAAGAGAACTACAAATCTAAAATGCATTGAGGTATCATTTCTTACCTTTTAAATTGGTAAGAACCCAGAAGTTTGACAGCACACTCTGTTGGTGAGGCTGTGTGGCCAGCGGGCATGCTCATACATTTCCTTGTAATGTGATTCTCTGCAGAGGGCAGGGCACTTAGCAATATCTAACCAAAGTAAACTCTTTATCCTTTGACCCTGCAATTCCTTTTGTAGATATCTGTCTCAAAGAGCCACTGACAAAAAATACAAAGAGTCAGATGCAGAAAGTTATTTATTACAGCACACCATAAGCAAAGAATTAAAACAAACCTAATGTCCATCAATATGAGACTTGTTGAATAGACTATGGTATGTCTACAGAAATGCAGCTGTAATAAATAGTGAAAAAAAAAATTTAAATACTGCTATGGAGTAATGCCAGGATATACTTACTGTTAATTTTTTTTAACAAGTTGTAAAACAGTATATGTAGTAACCTACCTTTTATCGAAGAAAGAACAGAACATTAATGTAAATATGCACATGCACATAAAATCTTTTAATTAAAAAAGAGTGAAGTAATAAACCAAAGACAATAAAAACTGGTTACCTACTGGGAGCAGGAGAGGAGGGAACAGGAATGAAAGCTAGACTTCTTTTATTTATATATATATATATACACACACTGTTTTTTTAGGTTTGGCCTTCGAACCGTGTAAATATTTACATAATTATGAAACAAAATTAGGAAAAGACAGTAATCCCTAAAAATTGAAACCAAAATGAAACAAATTAATCTAACTGTATATCAGGTTTAACCTCACCTAGAAATTTGAATATACTGTTATCCCTCCCACATTGTGCAAGTTAGGGACATGGCACCCTGTGATCTGGAAAATCCGCATAAAATTTTTTGGCCCTCCCTTCATACTAGAGAAGTCTTAATCTTTTCTTTTTCTTTTGTGGGGTGTTTACATACCTTCTTATAAATTTGGGTTAAGTATTTGGTCATAGGCTATATGTAGGTCAAATGTTATGTAAATATATGAAAAAAATAAAATACGAAATAATAGGAAAATTTTTTAAAAATGAAACAAATTTGAGGAGAGTAATATTGACATATACTACATGTATAACAAAAGACATTTAAAAAAAATAACCTTTGAAATTCTCTAAACCTCTTCTGTGTTGTCTGCTGCCCTTTGTGTGTTGTCTGCAGCTTCCGCAAAACTCTCCAAAAATTCCCACTTAATTTCTTATGCCAACTCATATATATCAAACTATAACGGGGAAAGTTGTGATGTGGAAGGGATAACTGTATACTAGTGGGATATATCCTAAAGGAAAAAAATAACTTCAAAGAAATCCTAAACACTTATTGATAGAAGAATTCTATTTAGAATAAAGCAAGGAAGCAGATGTGGCTCAAGCAGTTGGGCTCCTGCCTCCCACATGGGAGGTCCCAGGTTTGGTTCCTCGTGCCTCCTAAAGAAGACAAGCAGATGCAATGAGCTGATGAACGAGCAGGCACAGCGAACAGGGAGCAGATGTGGCTCAAGTGTTTGGACACCCACCTACCACATGGAAGGCCCCAGATTCAGTTCCCGGTGCCCTCTAAGAAGACGAGCAGAGAATGAGCAGACACAATGAGCAAAGCAGATGAGGGAGCCATCTCGGGGTGGGGAGTGGGGAGAATAAAGCAAATAAACAATTTTCTTTCTGTCATTAGGAATTAAGACTTAATCACTATGAGAAAAAAAGATAAATTTTAAAATCAAATAAATTAAAAGCCTTATATAAGACTAAATTTGAATCCAAAATATCAGTAGGAACTCATTATGTTTCTCTCTTTTTAAAAGAATTTTCTGACTTCATCCATTGTGGCTTGGAAGCAACAAACATTTCCTGCTAGTCCAATTGTCAGTCCTAAATGCCATTTTCAGCTAAAAGGGACCAAAGTTCCTTGGTAAATGATGGCTTTCAGATTTACAACAGTAAATGTATGAAGTGAGCCTGGGTGTGAATCAGAGTGCATGGAAGGAAACCATAGCAAACCACGGGAGTTGTGTCAAAGGACACAAAAGCTATCCTGAAAGGACTCCTGCTAACCAAAGATGGAACATTTTGAGCATCAGAAATAGTGATTGCAATCGATTGAAGAAATACAAACAAATATGAAAAAATTTATATGTTTGTAACAATTTTAAAAGACAAAAACTTAATGGCCACTTGAGCTTACCAGGATAACAGCTCATTTTTCTGAAACTTGGAAAATAAAGTTTGAGCTGTACTTCATGTAAACAGTTGATGAAGAAAGTTCCTCTTCATAGAAAAATTCCAGCTAATAAGTAAAAAAGGAATGTGTCATCAGAACTGCTAAAACAGGGAGAAGACTGCAGGGGGATGCTTAACAGATGGGTCAGACTGAACACCTGAGCCCACCATCACACGGAACAGCACAGGAGAGAGATGAAGAGGTTTTGGGCCTCCTGACGCCAAAAAAGGAAGCATGCACCACCACCCATGAAATGTTCTTACCCCCAAATTCAAACCTGAATCTCATCAAACCTCTAGATGTAACTGCCAGTTTATAGGAAGTACAGACAATAGAGGAACATACAGATACACCATGCTTGCAGTCAACCAAACCAGAAATTGGGAAATTCTACAGGATAGACTTCATCTCTGCAACAAATTAATTGGCATGGGGGAGGAAGGGGGAGGTGAGAGAGCCATGGATTAAAAGAGAATTAAGACACATATCAGCCAGATGGCACTGTGTGGAGACTTTATTGGAATCCTGATTTGAACAAGTGTAAAAAGACATTTATGGACCAATTGGGAAAATTTGAGCATGGAGAAGATATTAGAGGAAATTGCTGTTAATCTATTTTGAGTATTTCATTTTTAATTACAAGTTTTATTTTGAGATAATTTTAGATACGTATGCAATTGTGAAAAAAAAAAAAAAAATTACATAGAGACCTCAAGTACTCTTTACCCAGTTTCCCCCAATGGTGACATCTCACAAAATTATGCTACAATATCACAACCAGCATATTGATATTGATATAGTCAAGATAACAGAACATTTCCATCACCACAAGAATCCTTCCTGTTGCCCTTTTGTAGCTACATCCACTTCCCATGCCTACCCCTTCTTAACCCCTGGCAACCACTAATCTGTTATCCATTTCTCTAATCTTTTCATTTCAAGAATGTTATATAAATGGAATCATAGGCCGTTCTCTAAAAACAATTTAAGCCATAATTGTACAAGTAAAGCCAAAGATAAGTAGTTACTTCTGTTTCATGACCTCTTTCACTATATGACAAGTAACAGTGATTCTGAAGTACAAGGAATCACGTTAGAGGAATTACCTTTAGTTACCCTTTGCTCCAAGTTCCAAGTAATAAACCAACCTAATTGTTTCTTTTTTTTTATTTTCATTTTTTAAAAGATATTTAGATTACGTAAATGTTACACAAAAAATATAGAGATTCCCATATGCCCCACTCCCCACACCTCCCATCCCACACCCTCCCACATAAACATCCTTCATTAGTGTGGCACATTCATTAATTGGTTCTAGATCACATGGCTTCCTTTAGAGTTCCAATCATCTATGGCTCCATTCATTTATTACAGTATAAGCAAGGCTTTTTAAATTCAAATTTTGGTAAAGTTCTAGCCTCTGCAGATGGAAACCTTCTCATGGATAAGATCGGCACTACTTGATATATTTTCAGTACAGACAGACCTGAGGTGCTTTAGCTTTTCTTCCTTCAAACAAAGATTTCTGAAATCCTGTTAAAATGGTATTTTTTTCCGTTAATAAAACCTATGAATCAAACTATTCTAGATATTATGACATGGTGACACTGACCATAGTTCCTATGTCCTACAATAATACCAGTAACATAATTTGTTGTTTAAAATATCTTCCCCATATCAATTCCAAAGTAATAGGAAGGAGTTTCAAAAAATTAGAATAACTAACACATGGCTCTTACTATGTATGGGTCAAGCACTATTTTAACCATTTCTCATATGTTAACTGGTTTAATCCTTATAGCAGTTTTTTGCTGTTTGTTATTCCCATTTTCTTATTCCCAGGAGAATGAGGCACAAAGAGGTAAGGTAACTTGCCTAAGATTATAAAGCTGTTAAGTGACAGAGTCAGGATTTAAACCCAAGGCAATGGGCACCAGAGTCCAAATCTTTTTTAACTTATGTATGGACCCCAGGTTACGATTTTTCTTTTCATTTCCGTATCCATTGACTAAGATGATATTTCCCCACTGTTCCAGGGAATGTCACAAGATAGATGGTCCATGAAAAAAATATTTCCTGGAAAAATATTTAACCCAGGATTTCCCTAATGTATATACAGATTATTTATACTGAGGACTTCTCAGAGAATTTAATGTTAAATGTATATTATAAACCACCAGGAGGAACATTCATCTTGTACAATTCTAAAATTATTTTCCCTTGGAATGTTTTTTGTGTTGTTGTTTTTATAGGATATCTATAGATTTCTCAGGGAGCACACTGTTCTGTGCCATTTCTGTAATCTTGACTATTACCCGTCCTTTCACATCGTTAGTTTCAACCAAATATTCCATGTTGCTCACCGTTCAGTTAAGCCCTCATTGATGTCAGGCTACACTTCACACTCATTGCATGCAAGGGCCCCCTTGCCTTGTTCACCTCTTCTCCCACTCCTACGTAGGTCTAGCTGCCTCTAGGGCCCCTGGCAGCGCTCCTCCCCTGCTCTGCTGCCTCTGTTGAGCTCTTGCATCTGCCATTCTCTTCTCATTGAAAAGCCCTTCTTCCCCATCCCCATAAATTGGCTCAAACAATTCTCTCTCATTTAAGATTTGACTTTGGAGCCTCTTTTGAACACCTTCCATAGGCCAGGTACCTATCTTCTTTGTCTACATAGCAGCCTGATTTGATGTGTATATAATTTTTTGCTTTAAACCATGAGCTTCTGAAGGATCACATCCTGTTTATTTTCATATCCCACACATAGCAAGTTATTACCTGGCATATAGTAATTTCTCACTAAATGTTTGAGTGAAATATATTTTCTGGAAGCATTAACTGTTAAAAGCGTGTTCTTTATGTTGACCTAAAGTCTGACTCTCTCCAACATTATCACACTATATATATTTCATTTCTGTTACATTTAACAATCTTTCTAGTCTTTCACTGTGACATTTGAGTTTCCTTAAGTTTTTCCCTATGAAACATTTTTGTAAAAGATAGAACATTAATTCTCAGTGTGCTGATATGGCACTCAGAATTTAATGTAATAGTGCATTCCAGATATTATTAAAGTAGTTTTTTATTTATTCAGACACCCATGTTTTCCATCTATTATTGCCAAGCCCTTGTGCCCCATTTTCAACTTGTGCTTTTTAACATTCATCTCATTTTGACCTATTATTTTAAATCTTGATTAAATTGTCTGTTATCTGAGTCAGCTCAGCTAGCTTTGTGTTATCTTCACACTTTATGTGCACACCTAGTGTTTCTGTATTCAGATCTATGAAATACATAGTATTCCAGTAAATATTTCATTCTGGGTTAACCCTGAGTCATCGTAACTACATCCTGGTTACAAATATCTCATAATGTCTTAAGTCTGTCTAACTTTATAGCATCTATCTATTTTTTTGCTCATTTTGCATTTAATTTGGCAAATGCTTTAGGGAAATAAAGTTACCCTATGCTTTGTAAATTGAGTTCATCTTCATATTTTTAATTTGTGTAAGTCACCAAATCCTCTCCCCTTGACTCAGATTCCTGAATTTTTAAGTGGAATAACTGGTCTTAAGTTTTTCTGTAAAAATTACCTTTTTAAAAAAATACTATATGAATGATGATTGAAGATGTTATTGAGGTTAAAAGGGTCAAAATTATACAATGCATGTTGCTCCACCTTTCTCAATTATAGTGTTTTAACACATTTTCTCAGGCTGTAAAAAGGTCTAGAAAGAAGAAAGGAAAGGGAAAGCAAAGTGTTCAGCAATCTTTATATGGATCAAGAGACATTGCTTCTAAGAAACCTCTCCTAAGTCCTATTCCTGAGGTCCCTGAGATCTGTGAGATGACGCCTTCAGGTCCGAGCAGCCAAAGGTTGTGTTCAGGTATAGTGGTCTTTTTCTGTTATTTACATTTTGTCTCTTCTCTTTACCCTCTTTGTTGCTATTTCACTCTTTTTACCTTTTTTTCCCATTCATTATGTAATGTGCATAAATTTAAAAATGTCAACTTTTCCTCACATTACCATGAGAATTTTAATGAGGGAAACAGAATCCTTTGAAGCAGCAGTTTGTAACTTTTAAGTCACCTGCACCCTTTCAAGGATCTGCTGGAAGCTCTGGATCCTCTCCTCAGAAAAATTCATGCATAAGATTTTACAAGTAATTTGAGGGGAGCCTCTGATATCTGTTCATCCCGCTCTCTTTTACATTTTAAAACATTTTTTTATTAAAGTAAAATGAATTTCATTTGGTGGTATAGTCCATCATTAAAAGCTAGCGGTGATGGTTCAGTAATAGATGTATCTTGTGTGCGTTAAGGACAAAAAAAAAAAGAAAGAAGTCAGTTTATTTCCTGCTAAAATAAAAAATGGATTGGAGTTGCTTCTGGTCCGTAATAACTGAATTTTTAAATGACTTAATTAATCCTCCTGAAAACAATAAGGATATGTGTCCATTTGATGCATTAATTTTGTAGAGTCTTTTTGAAAATAGCTGTCTTTGACGATCATCAAATATTTATAGCCTGCATTTTCTTTACAACATACTGTGTAAGATTTATCATAGATTCAAGGATGAATAAGGCACATGCCACTGTAGCATCTTGGCTTCTGCCTACGGAAAGGTTTTAGACTTATAACTTGAGGATAGTCTAAAAGTTTAAATAAACAGATGACTGTAACCCCCACCACTACAGTCACACCCATGCTCACTCTTTCTTCTCCAGCCCCTTGACACCAGCAGGGGCAGCCCTCTCCGGCCTCTTCTTTTCATGTGGGATGTCTTGGCACAGTGGGTCTGCTGCTCCACTGATTTTTTTATTTATTTATTTTTTTAATGGTACTGGGGCCAGGGAATGAGCCTGGGACCTCGTATGTGGGAAACCAGCACTCAACCACTGAGCCACATGGGCTCCCCTGAGGTAGTTTTTTCATTTGTTTGCTTATTGTTTGTTTTTGTTTTTAGGAGGCACTGGGGACCGAACCCAGGTCCTCCCATGTGGGAAGCAGGCACTCAACTGCTTGAGCCACATCTGCTCCCCTCCACCTCTTTTTATGTAGCCTGATGCCTATTCATTCTTCAAGATTTAGCTGTGCCAGCAGCCTTTCAAGGAAAACTCTTTGTTTGCATTATACTTTTATCATCTAGTTTTATGGGGGTCTATTATCTGTCCACCCCCCACACCCCCACCTCAAGCTGTAGTTTCCTTGAGAGTAGAAACTAAATCTTCTTTTCCTGTCTCCCGAGTTAACAGGAGTTTCTCAAAATATGTTTGAAGAATGACTGTTAGTTTAATTTTCCTCTTGTATCTTATTAGAGAATTTCTTTTTAAACATACCTCAGCATCTGTTTATCCATAACCCAATGGTATCACCTGCTACAAGGTTTTAAAACAATTCTCTTTCTTTCCTTCCTTCCTTCTCTAGTATGTTTATTTCATGAAAAACGCATAAATATTTATTTTTTAATGTATGAAGAACACAATTGATGTATTAGTTGGTTGACATTGTGTGGACCCCTACCCTCTGTTAATACCTAGCTTTTACATGATGTGATTTTAAGTACCCTGGTCTTGAATATGTACATTTTCAAATTGAAACGTCGTTTTTTAATCTTGCAGCTCAGTTTATATTTCCTATGTCTTCCAGTTTTTATTTTGTTTAAATCTTTTTATACCCTTTTGACGAGCCCATCAAAAAATTATCATCCAAGATAACAAGAAAGATGGCATCTGAAAGTACTGAGATTTAGAACTCATAAAGCCTGAGCTCTTTGAGCTGTGCTACCTTACCAAAAACGTCTTAAAAACGTGAATGATGTTCTTCACCCATGATGTGACACAGTGTGCCAGACACATGAAGCACAGGCTCACGTGACATATCTTACTCGAGCATGAATTTCAGTCAGAGACTGAGGAGGCAGGGGTATATTTTTAGAATGTTAAAACAAACATAGCTCTATTAGAGCGCACAGGGCAGTTTATATTAATTTTTTTTAACACAAGGCACAAGATCTAAGTGTCTTCAGCATGCCCTTTTGGCCACTAAGCCCTCAAATCCCCTAGATTTTCAAATTTCCTCTCTTCTATTTCAGGGAATACATTGATAGAAAAGTTTTAGAACTACAAAGTTGCTCATTTTCTGTACTTCATTCTAGGGAAATGGGAAGTATGGCTGCCCCAAACTCTGACCTTGTAGTGTGGGAGGTACGTTAGAAGAGAGGATGCAGTTTAAGAAATCCTCACTTTCGTGGTCTGAGGCTAGATGCTTTATTAATCCGTGCATTGTGAATTCCTATTTTTTGAAACCTGTGGATTGGAGAAGAATTGAAAGAGAAAAGGGGTGATGATCTATTGGGACAATCTTGTGATTTTCGAAAACTTGAAACACAGAATAAAATAGGGCACAATTATGCACCTGTTTGATTTGTCAAAGTTTATTTCCATTGTTATTTTTCAATTAGATTTAAACTTATTTCCATGCCCACAGATGATTCCAACTTAAATGGTCAACTTGAAGAAGTGGTGAAGCTGCCTACAAAACCAATTAAAAGAAAGAATCTTTTGCCTCAGAGCCCAGAAGATTTGCATTTGAATCGAGGTTTTGCTAAGTGTGACATATCTGAATTCTGCCATGCTTACAGAAAGAGTTCCTCATCTCTTGGTAATCCTGCTTTTGATCAAGATTCAAACACAAATGCCATAGAAGTTAATGAAAATATTCCAAAAGTAGAAAATAAGTTACAAAGTGAAAATGAAATAAAAAATGAGACTGAGAAGGCAACCAATCGTATTTATTGTGCTTCTGAGACTGTGGAACCTATTTTATCGGATAATCCAAAACCTGCTTTTATCCTGCAATCCCAGGAATTTTCTGCTGCTGATCAAAATGTGGAAAACGTTTGTCAAATCTTGAAAATTTCAAAAGATATTTCAGAAAGTGAGAAAGAGAATGACAACTTAGCTATAGAGGGAAAACTGAAGCCCAGTCATTTAATGTTTGACTCAAAAAAAGAATTTAATTGTTTAGAAGATGTCTTAATTGAAGATATAAAAGATACTAAAAGTCAAAGTGAAGATTTGGAAAGAAAATCTGCAGAAAATAGTAATGTTATGAGTTGTGAAGAAAGGAAACATAGAAGACGCTCTATTTATTATCCTGATGGTCAAAGCTTACATTTGGTACAAAATGGAAATCACAAGCCTGACCACAGTGCAAGCAGCTCTATAGAAATTAATTTAGAAAATTCTGAACTGTATAAAGATTTATCCGACTCCTTAGAGCAAACCTTTAAGAGAATAAATAGTGAAATAAAAGTTAGACGTAGCACAAGGCTACAGAAAGATTTGGAAGATGAAGGACTTGTATGGATTTCACTGCCATTTCCTTCCACTTCCTGCAATTCGCAGAAAACCAAAAGGAGAACAATATGTACATTTAACAACAGAGGGTTTGAAAGTATGTCCCCCAGAAAAGAAACTGTGTCCTGTAGACAAAACCCATGTATGCTGCCCTCTGTCTCAGATAAAGAAAATGGTAAGGGCTCTGCTGCCAATTCTTCTAATTTACCTGAGAAAAGGAGAAAGAGCTTTTGTATATCTACACTTGCAAGTACCAAAAATGCTTCTCAGTCAAAATATTACAAAAGAAGACCCTCTCTCAACCAAAAGGGAGAAAGCTTTCTAAATAAATGACTTTTAAAGAAGTGGACATACTGGAGAACTAAAACATAACTGACATTTCCTGCAGACCATTTGGCAGGAGAGAAGGTAACTATCCATGTTTAAAAGATTCTTTCATTCTAGTTCCCATCCCTTGTTCAATTTCAGTTTTTTTTAAATATCCAATTAATAAAATCGAGTTGAACTGACTTTTAAGTAGAAATAAGTGAATTTCTCCATCATTCAAAAAGAAAAGATTCTGTTAAATAAAATTTCCAAAATGATGGGTGCGTTTATTAGTATTTTGCTAAAAGGAGTTTTTTTAGACCCAACAATGTGTCTCTTAAATTTTATTTCACATAAGTACATTATTTACCACTGACTGTTTAGAGAGTCTCTGTTGTGTAAAGCATCTTTTAGGATTAATCGGCTGATTATATCAGAATGAGAAGAGTTTAAAAAAATGACAAATTGATACAATTAATGGAATTTCATGATAGTTGAAGGCAATATAATCGTGAAGAATTAAAAGTAGGATGAAATATATTGATATTTAAAAATACTGCAGAAAATAAAAATGAACAAAAAATACTGCAGAAGAACTGGTTTAAAAAGATTTTAACAATTAGGGGAAATGGAAACTATAAAACGTGTTTTCCCTTTGAGTTAAAGTTAAGAGAAGCTTTGATGACTTGCTTTATATGTTTCAAATAAAATTTTTAATCAAATTTTAAACATGAAATTTCTGAGAATTTGTTTAATAATCAGAATTTTATAAATCCATCATTATAAAATGAATATAAAACTTATAAGTAACTAAAAAACAAAAAAACAAAAGAAGAAAATTTATAAGTAACTAATGTGAAGACATTCTTTCCTTCAAACAAGACTCTCATATGCTTTGAGTGGTCGGGGCTGGGGTTTGATCGTTGGTGAAAATATAGCAATTCGGTTTAATGCTCAAATCTCAGCTTATTCAAGTTAGTCACGGGTACTTTGGGGTTTAATTCACAGTTCTCTATTAAAAAATACAGAAATTCCTTTGAAGGAACCCTAGAAAAGTAGTTTATTAACATGAAGGATGATATTAGATAATTGGTTACTTTTTTCTTAAAGGCATTTTCCAGCAGTTCTAACTTTTTGTTTCATAATAGCCAGTACTATCACTTGTTTTGGCTTTTATTTTGGGGATAACAGTTTGAACATCTAAATTGCTATATATCTTGAACTTGAGAGTGCACATAAATCATTGTATCATTAAACAATTGTCTTTGAAATCCTTTAAATCATCAAACTCTCTCTCTCCATGATAGCAGAAACATGTTAACAAATAGAGGTCTCTATAAATAACACAACAGGGAAGAAAGCTCCTGCTGAGCTGCCCATTTTCCCCTCCTTAGATAGAGACTATTTGTTACCTTCTTGGCACCAGTAGGTCTGGAACTCCTGCTGCTAAAGACTAATGTATTTTACATTAACACTCAAAGTGTTCCCCAATTTCTTCAACTAAAGGGTGCATTGTTTAAAAATTTTCTTTTATCTTTTTCCGTAAATTATTTATGGACTTTTTTCCCATTATAGTTTAGTGTGGTTGGCAAATCTATACCACAGAAAACAAACTGAAAAAAGAACTAATTAACTTCTTATGAAGCCTTTCAGTTGGGTAATTTAATAAAAGAAAAGAAAAGAATAAAAACTTTCAGAAACATAAGCTATTTAGAGGAATTTTTAAAACAATTTTTTGTATTTCTCCTTTGTTTAATTTGAAGGCTAAAAACTATGACTTGTTATTTTCCCATATTCTCCGTTCTGTATTTGAATTTTTAAAATTTCACATGTTCTGTTTTATTTTTGATAAAATATTAATAAGTGTGATGAAACCATTTT
Source organism: Cabassous unicinctus (assembly GCA_029593785.1). Lineage (NCBI taxonomy): Eukaryota > Metazoa > Chordata > Mammalia > Cingulata > Chlamyphoridae > Cabassous > Cabassous unicinctus. Next base: position 12,907 of record JAQZBX010036921.1, read on the forward strand.
GACCTGTGACTTTGGTTTGATTTTTCACATGTAAAATCATTCTCTTTTCCTAACAGTTGCAGTTAAAAATAAAATATACACACTTTCTAAGTTCTTTTGGTTTCAAAATGTTTTATTATAAATATTTTGTTATCTGCCAGTAGTAAATTGGCAGTTTTCCTAAAAAGAACAGTCTGAAAAATCAAAGCAATTAGGTGTCGTTTACCCTGCAATTCTCATTTGTATCATAAGATTTGTTAAAAAGTTAATGATGTTTGTATATGATCATGCATGTTTTTTAATTTTTTTTCATTTGTGATTAAAAACATCGCTTCAAAATATTTTTCCCTTTTTTATGTAATATTGCCTTTGACATTTGGAATGTTTTATACTTAATCTTTTTTATGCTAATGTAGATTCTATTTTGTTCCAGAAGATGGCAGCATAACATCTGAAATTTTTTTCCTCCCATCTACATAACCTTAAAGCCAGGGCAATTCCCAATTGTTTCTACATGTGCTTTCCTGTAAATTTTACTTTTACTCATTTTTATTACAAAAATAATATGTATTTATTGGAGGGGGGGAATAGAGAACTTTTCAAGATTAAAAAGTAGAAATATTGGCAGCTGTCTTCTTCTCTCCCCACATCATGCAGGCGTTATGCAACCTCACTCTCCCCAGCTTTCTCTGTGTAAACATGATTAACAACTGGTGTGTATCTTCCAGATTTTTTCTTATGTGTACACACAAATATAGGTTTTGTTGTTTTTAATGTGCCATTCCACAACTTGATTTTTTTTAATCAACAAAATACCAGAAATATCCTTCATATGGAAAGCCCTAGAGCTGCTTCAGTTTTTTTTAAATCCTACATAGAATTACATGTTTGGATATCTGTAATTTAGTTAGCCATCTCCTTACTAAATGGATGCTAGTTGTCTCCAGTTTCTTTGCTTTTGAAAATTGGGCCACACTGAGTTCGTGTCAAAATGTCTGTAAGAGAAATTCCTTGAAATTAAAATAAAATGGTTAAATTCTCTTCTACAGATCTTTCCTGACAAATTCCCCGTAGAAATATTTTGGTGTTCTTGCTTTCTTTCTGCCTCTCACTTTCTTCTACATTAAACGACACTTTGCTTCCATCTTCACTCACTGCCCACACTTCCACTGGCACCTATAGAATTGAGGGTGAGGCTTAGTCCTGTCATAACAAGAAGAAAACGGTTATGTCTGATTCATGCTTTAGATTGAAAGAAAGCTTTTTAAAAAAATTAACCTACAGTAAAATCCACCCTTTTTAAGTGTACAGTTTGAATTTTGGCAAATGTATAGTCATGTAATCACCACCACAATCAAGTAATAAGAACATTTCTATCACCCCAAAAGAAGTTCCCTCTGCCACTTTGCAGTCACTCATCCCTCCCCCAACCAACATTCCTGCAATCACTGATGTGATTTCTTTTATTATTGTTTTGCCTTTTCAAGAATGTCATATAAATGGATCATACAGTAGATATCCTTTTGTATCTGGCTTTTTAGACTTAGCATAATGCTTTTAAGATTCATTTATGTTGCATGTTACAAGTAGTTGATTCCTGTTTGGTGCTGAGTAGTACTCCTTTTTGTGCGTGTACCCGTATTGATTTCTCCATTCACCTATTCCTTTATTTGGATTGTTTCCATTTTTAGACTTTTAGGAATAAATCAGCTATAAATATTCACATGTGGATCTTTGTATGGACCCGTATTTTCATTTACCTCTGGTAAATACCTAGGAACAAGACTCCTGGGATGTATGGTAGATATATGTTTAGCTTTTTAAGAAACTGCCAAACCTTTCCTTAGTGGCATTCCCACTAGCAACACATTAAGTTTCAGCTGACCCACATCGTCACCAAGCCTTGGTATTGTCAGTCTTTTTTTTTTTTTTCCCCTCATTCTAGCCATACTAGTAAGTGTGTAGTTGTATCTCATTGCAGTTTTGATTTTGCATTTGCATAATGTTTAATGATGTTGAACATCTTTTCATGTGCTTATTTGCCACCCTTATATCTTCTTTGGTGAAGTGTCAATTCAAATCTCTTGCCTATGTTTTCTGTTGTTATTGTTGTCTTATTTTTGAGTTGAAAACTTCTGTGTATGTTTGGATACAGGTTCTTACTAGATATGTGTCTTGCAAACATTTTTTCCCAGTCTGTGGCTTGTCTTTTCATTTTCTTAGCAGTGTCTTTTGAAGAACAGAAGGTTTTAATTTTGACGAAGTCTAATTTATCAATTTTTTCCTTAATGGGTCATGTCTTTTGTGTCCTAAGAAGTCTGTTGCCTAAGGTTACAAAGATTTTCTCCTGTGTTTTTTCCTAGAAATTTTATAGTTTTAGCTCTCACATTTAGGTCTGTGGTCCACTTTGAGTTAATTTTTATATATTGTGTAAAGTGAGAGTTGGGGTTTGTTTGTTTATATGGAAATTATCCAGCAACATTTGTTGAGAAGATTATCCATTCCCCATTGAATTACCTTGGTACCTTTGTTGAAAATCAGTTGGCCTTACATGTGTAGGTTTATTTCTGGACTTTATTCTATTCCATTGATCTAAATGACTATTTTTACACCAGTATCACACCATCTTGATTATTGTGTAGCTTCATATTTGTTTATGTTTAAAGTTCTTTGGGGGAAAGGAGGGCAGTAGGGAGGTTAGTTGTCTAACAATACCAAGTAAAAGGCTGACCAACCATATCTGTTGGAAGCCTTCAGTTATTCCCAGACCTGCATTACCATTTGGGGCAAAAACGAAGTCAGTAATTTTTTTAAATTAATTTTTTTAATTTTTAAAGAAGCTTTAGATTACATAAATGTTACATAAAGAATATAGGAGATTCCCATATGCCCCACTCCCTCCCCTTCCCACATTTTCCAACATTAACAACATCTTTCATTAGTGTGGTACATTTGTTACACTTGATGGACACATATTGAAGCATTGCTACTAACATAATTTACACTCTGTCCCACACAATTTTGTAGGTTATGATGAAATGTATAATGGCCAGTATCCGTCATTGCAATGTCATGCAGGACAATTCCAATGTCCCAAAAATGCCCGCATGTTACACCTATTCTTCCCTCTCCCTCCCCTCAGAACCTCTGGTGGCCACTGCCTTTATATCAATGATAAAAGTTCCTTTGCTAGAATAATAATAAGTCTATAGCAGAATAATAATAAGTCTACTTTAGTCCATTGTTCATTCCCCAATCTTGAGGATTTGGAGGTAGTGATGCCCACTCTGCTTCTAATTGAGAGGGGACTTAGATCCCATGGGGCAGATGGATAGAACTATATTGCTTGCAGTTACAGACTCTCTCTCTCCCTTGGGATGTGAGTTGTCCATCATCATCTCCTTTTTAGTTGTCCGGGTGAGTCCAATGAACTGGAGAGTAGGTGTTGCAACTCTGCTGAGATTCAGGGCTCAATAAGTCAGTAATTATAAGATATCAGAAATATGGTAAAAGAAACAACCTTCCAAATAGTTCTTGGGCTATATCAGTGAGAAAATGAAGTGAGTTGAATTAAAAAAAGGTTCAAAGTTAAGTTTGCTAAAAACTATAATTATCTAATAAACCTTATTCATGTATTTTCATAAATTGAGGTTTTTATTATGGTTTGGCTTAGTATAAAAATTGTCACTATCCTTATGGGAAAGGAACTTAAGCATTTGAGAATTATTTCTTAACATGAAAAAATTTCCTTCTACCCAGTTGTCTCAGGCAGATTATGGATTCATTGATAAATTTGCCAGGCATTAATGTTTAAATATGATCATGCCTTCAAGATGATCAGTTTTCTCTAAGAGTACAGAATTACAGTAGAAAGGTAAGTATGATTATAAAGAAATGCCATGGGCCTGTCAGCCCTCAATATAGCTGTAATTTCAGATCAGGTAAGTTTGTTTTGTTCCTTTCTAGAAGAAGTGATGTTTAAACAAAGTTCACTAAGAGGAGTTTTAGAGGAATGGAACTCCAAAAGGCATTTTCCAAATGTCCTTCCCCTATTATTCACTGAGATTAGCTAGGCACTTTAGGTTGGCTTCATCTCATGCAAGTGTTTGTTTTAAATATTTTTCTTAACTTCCTATTATATTCTAATCTCTGAATAAATCTGGGGGAAGCATGAATTTGAATCTAGGCTGTAGATTGTGAATTGTACATAATAAACAAGAAATCTATCATGAATGCTTATGCATTTCTATTTCTTGTGCTACCAGGTTGCTTTGTAGTAGATCTGAAGGATTTGACTCTGGATTTGGAGTTCTAGATCAGGAGCAGAATTGAGATAAAATTAAATTATATTTCTTTCCTTCCAAATAGCGTTTTTTTTTAGTCTTAATTTATAGAGAGTACTGCATAGCCTTGACTTGACTCTAGAATAAACTAACTGCTAATGGCCTAACAGTTTCAAGTTTATCTGATATTGTACTAGTGTGCTCATTTTTGTATATTCTTTGATGCTTTTCTATTTTTCTGAAATTTGCAATACAGACAAGAATACATAATACAAGTAACTGTAGATTAGTAATCACTTACTGCCATTCTCCTGATACGTATTTTGTCCCACATCCTCAACCAACATTACACTTAGCCTGGCTGTGACCTGAATTTTAAGACTTATTAGAGAGGTTTTTGGAAAATTGTAGGAAATTGGGAAGCAAATACTTTCTGGAACTGCTCCTATTTTTCATACTTTAAGCATATTATCACTTAAATATGAAAAGGAAAAAAAAGCAAGCATGTTAAAGAAAAAGACAAGTTTGTATTTTCTAAGTGATAGGCCGAGATTTCATCACAAATTTTCCAGTTGGAGAGCAGGCTTTCTTAAGTCTTCCTTTTTCTCATTTCTCTAAGGCACACAAATTGTTGGACTAAATGGTTTAATTTACATTCTATATGGTAAAAGTGGGCTCTTTATATGGAGATACAAGCAAAGTTGACAAATTTGGTTTTAGATATAATTCAAGTAAATTCAAATCATATAAAAAATTTTAAGTTCCAAATTCCAAAGTGTATATGTGTGTGAATTTTTAAGCTCTGATATTTAAAATTAACTATTACATTGATTCACTACATCTAATAATTTGTTTATTCTCATGGCTTTATTCACCCACTTAAAACTTGCCTCTTTTTGGAAAAAAATTCCACTTTTTGGTAGTGTTTTTGTCATAGTTAAATGTAGTGATTTGTTAGTGGCATTTCTGGTTTTGCCATTTAAAAACACACTGTGTTTCTGGTGTTCTGACATCCCTGGTGCTGGCTGGTAAACATGGAAGTAAATGTCAATTTTTTCTCTATTTAGGCACATCAGATAACTGCTGTGTAGCATCAGGTAGTTGCATAAATGGGTCCTTCCAAATGTCTGGTTCAAACAGTGGAGTAATGTTTCTCACTAAGAATTGGTGTCAGACAGTTGGAGCTTTAGAGCAAAAATGAATAAAAAGGGTTTTTAGGCTCAAGTAAGCTTAGTTTAGATGCCAGGTCAATGTGAAGTATATGATTTTATGCCTAACATGTGAACAAATATAATGTGTCCATTTTCTAATAGTCTGTTCACAACAGAGCAGTAACCAAATGCAACCAGTCCTTTCTTGTTTTAAGTATACCTTGGGAATGAAGATTTCAGAAGTATTCCCAAACTCAAACCTGAAAAACCTGGTGTTAGTCTTGGGTGATTTCCAGTGACCCTTTGACTCCCTTCTTCCTGCCCCCTGTGTAGATTTGGAACTGGGCAGCCATTTTTGTTTTTGGAAGGGAAAGCAGACAGATATAATGAATGACTTTTATTGTGCAATATTTCAAACTCTCTTGAATGCATTCGAATGGGATGGAAACTGTTCTGCCCTATGTCATAGCCAAAACAAACAAGACATAGTCCCTAAACCTGGATGTGTGTTTCTCTCAAACTGGCAGTAGTTAGAGCTCAGCTCTCAAACAAGAATTTGGTTTGACAATTTTTAGCCCTTGTTCAGCTGCATGTTAGAATAGGTCACAGCCAAAGCAAATACTGTGGGGAAAAATTAATACACATATTTACAGCTTGCAGGTGGCATTTTTTCTTAAAAACTAGATATTTGTCTTAAGGAATTGCATTTGTGGTAATACTTTTAAATAGACTATCAACTTTTCTACTAATATTTTTTAAATGAACTTCTCTGTGATAATAGCAACTCCAAATGAAAATAAATTCTACAGAGGTCCCTGAAGAGTTATAAATGCTCAAATTTAAGTGCTTAAACATTTAGGGACCACTAAGAATCTGAGAATTCTAGGAATATCAGATCCAGCAAATGTGCAATAAAACCCCCTTGACAGTAGCCTTCTCTGCCCGGCCCCCAATCCACTCCAGTAAGCATCAATGACTCCTTTATGATGCAGCCTCCAACGTTGTTTACTGAGTCCAACCACCCCCACTTAGGTTGTGAAATATTCCCACCCTTTGGATCTGTGGGGAGAAAGGATTCTGCACAATCAAGATGATTCATTTTGTAATGTACCATTGTGCTTCATGACCCTGACAAAATATATTATTAGTCACAATAATAACTTTTAATTTATAGGTACCTATGACCAACAGGCTCTTGGTTTGTGCCTTAACCAAGAAAAACGGGAAACATAAATTATTCAATGCCAGAAAATCTGCCTCTCATAAATGGTAGTGAAGGCTTAAATTCACCTCTTAGGTACTCCCTTTGAAATAGAAAGTTCTAACTTTCACCTAATGTTTTGTTGACCAATATCAGGCATCTCTGTTAATGGAAAGAAGCCATTGACTAGTTTAATTGGCTGTTACCTTTTCATGTAATAAATACAGATAAAACATGGCCCAAATCTTGCATTTGTTTCAGTAAGAAACATTGCTTATTGACTCAAAGATTTCTATTTCCCAAGCACTGTAAAGTCCAATAATATTTCTATAAACCAGCCTAACTGGCATGTTCTGGGCATATAAATCATTTCAAGGAGCGGGTACTTAGTTGTTTGTAGTCTGCCTGAATGGTGGGAAATAAAAAGACCTCTGCAAGTGTGTAAATGGGTACTGCTGAGGCCCGTGGCTCTCAGGCTGTCAAGAGGCAAATGTGAGTATAAGTTCCAAGGGGAAGGGGTGGGGCCGAAAGGCTACAAATTTCTTGGAAAAAAGCAGGCTCTTAATTTTTTCATTTTTAAATGTCGCTTTTAAGTTCTTAGTATTCACACTTAAACATGGTAGATGTATCTTTCATTGGGTAAAGTAGGCTTGATTAGACTCTCCGATTTACCTAAGTTCTACTTTTCTTTAATCCTTTGGGAGCTGAAAGTATCCTTTTTACCTAAATAAGTTTATTTTTTAATTTAGAAATAACTTAAAACCGTTCCCAATCAAATGGGAGCCGCTTCATCAGTTTCCACTATGGCTTCCTTTTCCCTCAGAGAGAAACAAAGAACCCAGCTTTCCTTTAAATTACCCAGACCCACCTACTTATGCTCATAACCCTTAGCCTAGGCTTTGTTCCCTTCCCTCTCCACATTTTTTTTTCAACCACACTATAGTAGAACACCTTTTTGATGTCCTGCTATATATCTTCATATCTCTGGAGTAGGGAGCAAGATACATCATTGTTCCTATCTTGTAAGTAAGATGAAGAGGGTAAAGTGATCTCTATTGGGCGACAAGTAATGATGAAACCTGGAAAAAATGCCTGGGGCGGGGGGAGCTTGTTTATTTCACCTTGCTTCAGCTGCCTCTATCTTCCATCGCCCAGATACTTAAGGTCAAGCCATTTGAATACTTGTCTCTTCTTGTGAACGTTTAAGTTGGAGGAACCCCTGAAATCGATAGCTACAATAGCGTTTTGAAGACATCCAGAACAATTTCTCACAAATAACCAAAAATTACGTCTGTTTTCTGAAAATTAAGTGAACGATGAGTGTTGATTGACCTTTTCTTCTCTAATATAGTTTGTCTGGGGGTGGAGGGTGGGAGTTGGGATTGGGAGCGGGCAACATAAGCCAGAAGAAATGCTGTTTAAGCTAGAAGTCAGGACTGCACTCCGATGCCAACACTCTGAATAAGCAGCATTCTCAGCTCAGTCCCTAAAGTAAGTGCCCAGTGTCCTGCAGCTGTCCTGTAAATGTCTGAATGGATTTATACCCTGTATTTCTCCAAAGAGGAAAGCAGTTGTACGCAAATGCCAAACGCTTTTGAAGCCTCTGTCCTTTTGACATTTTGCTGCCTGCACTACTCGTGATCTGCCACCCGTCCACAAGCAGAGCTGTTACCACCAGGCCAAAAGCTGTAACAATATTAAGATGTTTTCCTCAACCTTGTCCCCAGCAAGATACTCTGTTTCCAGAAGATTGTTCTCCCCTGGGCATTACATCATGAATTGATTCAGTTCTTGGAGGAAGAAATTGAACAAAATATAATAGATTACCTCCTGGGGAAACATACTTAGGTTGTTAAGTATTCCCACCAGTAAACTAAGAAACTGCTTATATATTACTACTCTGTCCACATTTAACCTCTCACCTTATTGCAGCTGAGCAGGGTGCTTTTTTCTGTAAAGTTTTTTGTTTTAGTGGGGGTCAGAGAGAACTTTTTTCCTTTCTTTTTTCAAGGAATACAAGTATTTGTTTTTGCCATTACCCAGACTTCCTCAGGCTCATGATCCAGAGCATGCCCCCAGGCCCGGGAACAGGTTAGGCGCAGCCATACAAGGGCGACCTTTCCTGTAAAAGTATCGCCTCCTCGTGAGGCGTGAGCAGGGGAAGGGGAGAGGACAGCCTTGGTAGGGGTACTGTGCAATGTATTTAACTTTACTTAAGGATTTTTGCCTCTGGGGTATCGTATGACCTACAGGAAAGAAGACACTTGTCAAGCATTTGGAAGGCGTCACGTGGAAGGCATATGCGGGGAGAGTGGCCTTGGAAGCAATATCTGCTGGAGAAAAGGATCAAGTTTCCTCTTTCTTGGGAACTGGTTCTCTGAGAAAGATGTTAATGATTGATGAAAAACTTCCATCCAATAAACAGTGCAGTAAGAAATGTGGGAGCTATTTTCTTTTCCAAGTTCACAAGTTGGAGTGGAGAAGAAGGGACAGGGTAGAATTGGCCGAATACATCTGCTGGCTTCAGCTAGTGGTAACTTGGAATGGTAAGCAACATGGATGGAAGAGCTGATCCACCTAAGGGACTGGTAATAAAATAGAGAGCCTTTCATCACCAAATGCCCAGCTGGTAACTGGAAGCTTGTCAGTATCCAGAGCCTAGTTAACAGATTATAGGACCATGTAGTGAGTTGGCAGTCTCCTTTGGCAGCAGGGTCATTGAAAACGAGAGAGGTAGGTCAGTTTCCTTTCCCAAGGCAGAAGCATTTTAACCATGTCAGCGAATCTCAATTATTGTCTCATAAATCTCCAACCAGAAGATGGGCACAGGTTCCCCAGGGTGCAGAAATAGATTCCTTTGTCTCAATAAAAGCCCACCAGTCGCCCCATGCCGGCCCCTGACTGTCAGCCTCAGAGAGTTCAGGCCCTACCTCTGAGGTGTGCTCCTGAGGAAGTGGTCAAAGCCTCTGTTGGACTATGGTTAAATAAGTGCAACTGTGGGGAAAGCTGAGGGGTGCACAGAACTGTTTTTGCCACTTCCTGTTAAATCTATTTTATTTGAAAATAAAAAGGTTTTTTATTGTTTTTTAAGTAAAATGCTTAGAACAACTAAAAAGCCTCTGTTGGTCATGGGCATTCATCTGTAAAATGGGAATATTAGTAATACCTATTTATGTGGCTGCTATGAAAAATCAAATAATATGAATTAGATGTGGTGCATCTTGTTTTTGTCGGTCCAGCATCCCTTCTTCATGTTCCTGTTGTAGGAGCCCATTCCCTGGGGCATGGGGCAACTAAAAGAATTTTCATCTTTTGTTTCTCTACAGTGTAGTTACTGTAGTAGGTGTTTCCCCATTTGGTTTCATTTTATGTGATCTCATTATTATGTCCGTGTAATAGATGAGAAATCAGGACTCTTGTCTTACAAGTTTTACCTAGAGAGGCAAAGATTTGGGGCTTGTGAAAGGAGAATAAGAGTTACACAGAGAAGATAAGGATTTTCCCCGTGCTAGACTTGCTAATGTTACTAGAAATGCCCTTGATGGGAAGCTCCTGCCCTCTAATTTCAGAGATAATGGGGGAAGCAGATGTGGCTCAAGTGATTGGGCTCCCGTCTACCATATGGAAGTTCCAGGGTTCGATTCCCGGGGCCTCCTGGTGAAAAGCAAGCTGGCCCGAGTGGAGAGCTGGCCTGCATGGAGTGCTGGTCCATGCAGAGAGCTGGTGCAGCAAGATATGATACAACAAAAAGAGACACAGAAGAGAGACAAGAAGAGATGCAGCAGATCAGGGAGCTGAGGTGGCGCAAGCAATTGAGTGCCTCTCCCACATCGGAGGTCCCAGGATCAGATCCTGGTGCCTCCCAAAGAGAAGATGAGAAGACAAGCAGACACAGAGAACACACAGTGAATGGACACCGCAGATAGCAAGTGCAATAACAATGGGGGGGGGGGATAAATAAAAATATATGTATACACACACAATGATTTTTTAAAAAAGATAATGGTCTCTTTTCTCCATTTTGGGGGGACATCTTCCCACTTCTAGTCTTGCTCTCCGGTCTGCCCATAGCCTCATCCTGCATTTCTTCAAAAGGAAATCAGTCCCATTAGTACATAAATTTCAACTACTGCACAACCTGTGACACTCCTCCCTCCTAGGTTTTTCTTTATCAAATTGTGGAAAGGTATATGTAACCAGTGGGGTCATTTCTTGTGTAATCCTGTACTGAATCTATTATCTTTTGCTAAAATTTATATCAAATTCAGAATGCTGAGTCTTGCTCTCTAGTTTTATTGCCTAGCCATAGAAAGTGAAGACATGAATACTTTTTAACCACCCAAAATATGTCCACATACGGTTTAGCACTGCGGAGTCTGGAGATGTGTTTTATTTTATCGGAAGATGGAAGAAGATTGCCAGAGGTTCTTTTTTTTTTTTTTTTTTTTTTTTTTTTTTTTTTTTTTTTTTTTTTTT
>JAQZBX010036922.1:0-24034 GCA_029593785.1 Cabassous unicinctus
ATCGTCAAAGTGTTACTACTAACTATAGTCCATATCTTCCTCCCCTATACATTTTTTTAAGGATTTTTTTATTTATTTACTTTTATCTATTTTTACTGCCCCCCCCTCCATTTTTGCTGTTTCTGTGTCCATTTGCTGGGCAACTCTCTGTGTCCATTTCCCGCCCTCTCTTCTTCTGTCTTCACAGGATTCGATCCTCGGAAACTCCAATGTGGGAGAGAGGCGTCTTACTACCGCCTGCGCCACCTTAGTTCCTGGTTTTTTGGTGCATCTCGTCTTGGCTCTCCCTTGTGTCACTCTCCTGTTATGTCATCATCTTGCTGTGTGGCTTGCGGGGCCTGGCGGCTCACCTGCTCGCAGGGCCTGGCGGCTCACCCGCTCGCGGGGCCTGACGGCTCACCTGCGGACGGGGCCTGACGGCTCACCCACTCGTGGGGCTGGCCGGCACACTCGCGCAGGGCCTGGTGGCCCACGCACCTTCTATATTTTTCTTTTTTTAATTTTTTACCGGGCGGTAAAAATCAGGTTGCCCTGATAGTGTTTTAAAATAACATTTAACCTAGGTATTTATCCAAATGCGTTGAAAACTTAATGTACACACACAAACTGTACATGAACGTTTATAGCAGCTTTATTGCAGCTTTATTTGGCAACCATAATTGCCAAAAATTGGAGGAAATCAAGATGTCCTTCAACAGATGAGTGGACAAACAAACTGTGCTACATCTGTACAATGTACTATTATTCAACAATAAAAGAAATAAGATCTCAAGCTGTGAAAAGACATGGAGGACACAAATACATATTGCTAAGTGAAAGAAGCCAGTCTTTTAAGACTACAGACTGTATAATTCCAGCCATATGACATTCTGGAAGAAGCAGAACTATGGAGAGAGTGAAAAGATCAGTAGTTGACAGGTGTTCAGGGGGACGGAGGGAGGGGTGTAGACGTGGAGCACAGGATATTTTTAGGGCAATGAAACTATTCTACATGAGACCGTAATGATGGATACATGACATTATATATATGTCAAAACCCATATAACTGTACAACACAAAGAGTGAATATTAATGCAAACTATGGACTTTATAGAGTATTATTAATAGTATTGGTTCATCAGTTGTAACAAATGTCCCACACTAGTGCAGGAGATACTGTGGGTGAGAGGAGTTATATGGGAACTCTCTGTCCTTTCTGTACAATTTTTCTGTAAACCAAAAATTCCTTTAAAATATAAATGCTATTTAAAAATAACAATAAAAAATGATATAAGCAATATTTAATCATTTTATAAAGTTTGGAAAATACTGAAAAGTATGCAGAAGGGAATTAAAAAAAACTTTAATCTTATCACAATATGTAATAATTATTAATATTTGTGGGTTTATTTTTTCAGTATATTTTCTATGCATAAATATTGTTTTCTACAAAACTGGGCTGAATGCACTCTATTAGTATTATTTCTGTTCCAGCTGTTAGAAAAACCTATCTTAAACAGGATTAAGCTAAAAAAAAAAATGTGGAGGGAAATTTTTTTTGGCTCATGTAATCTCAAGGTACAAGGGTGTGATTGCTTCAGGCATGGCTGAATCCAGGAGCTCAAACAATGCACCAAAGACCTTTCTCCATCTTTCTCCATCTCGTAGCACCACTTTCTCCTTATACATCCCATCATCGGGCAGGCTCTTCTCTCATAGTGACAAAAGAGCTGCAGCAGTCCCCATCACACTTCTAATTCCACCCAGCAGCAATCTCAATAGGAAAAAAGAGGGCATTTTTTATCCCCAAAAGGAAATAAATATAATGAGTATTTCCAATGGCAATCAATTATTTTTGAGACTATGAGTTTGAATTACTACCTGGTACATTTAAATGCACCACAATTTTTTCAACCACAATGTTTGAGGAAATTTTCATCTGAGAATCATGATTGTGGGATGAGAGGGGGTCTGGGAAATCATCCGGTGTAGTTCATTCCTTTTACAATTAAGGAAATTGAGGCCCAGAAAGGATAAGCAAGTTCCCATTGTTGTTCATGTCGTTAATGGCAGGGAGCCAGAGCTAGAGGGGTCCAAGGTTCACTCCACCAGCTGCTCTCTCTTAAATGTCAACCCTGAGGCAGATTTCAGGTTAGAAAAGCAGTCACCCAACATCTTGTGCCAGCCCCGTGGATCCTCAAAAATAAATGAGTCAGAGAAAATGAGCAGTCTGGTTTTTTTCCTCACTCCCGGATTTATTTTTAAAAATGGGGTGGGGTGGGAGTAGACAAAGCCACAGAGGCTGCTGTTTGTTGGTTCCTCTTTAACCAAGTATTAAATATATATACATGCTTTGTTGGCCAATGAGAGCTGCAAGCCCAGTAAAGTATCTAGAAGGTTTTAGAGTTTGCAGCTCTCCTATTTTTACCTCATTGGCAAATGATGCAGAAAGATTGTCTTTTCATTGCATAGTTCACGTGGTGAGGCTCCTGCTGTCCATCTTAAAAAGCTTGCCAGGCCCGAAAGCGGAAGTGTCATCTGTCAGAAGGCGAATGCATTGACAAGGACATCTGACCACTCAGGGTCCATTTGTAGAGGAAGGAAAGGAGTGTACTTGCAGGCTCCAAGAGCACGGAGAGGACAGTGGACCGTGGGCCCTTGAAGAGAGGAATCTAGGAATCTAATTCCTAGATTCTGCAAATACTCGTTAAGTGTCCACCAGACATTGTGCAGAGGACACAAGGGAGGCGGAGATCTTTGTCCCCGACCTCTGCGAGCTCACAGTCAAGTGCAGAGACAGGGACTCCCACAAGTGCCTTGCAGCATACCGGATGCAGAGGCAATAGTGGGAAAGCAGGGGAGGAGCAGAGAAGCCAGGGTGCTAACTCACCTTGGGTGGTCAGAACTGCTTCTCAAGGTCGAGCAGGTTTGAGCAGAGTCTGGATGGCCCCATGGGCGTCAGCCAGGTGAAGAGGAGAAAGAAAGCATAGCCCAGGTAATGTAACCACCAAGTTCAAAGGCCAGAGATGGTGAGTCAGCACAGCTCTATGCAAACGGCAGGTAGGACAGATGTTAAGAATTTGGGAAAGCCATTAATTTGCTAAGAATAAAAAAATTGAGGAAATGCTCAGTTCTCGTCTGGAGCTACACAGAATCGTGAACTTCTTGTCCACATACACCACCCCCTCAACTTCCAGTTCCCCTTTAGGGCTCTAAGCTGACTTATCACTCCAGCCAGCTCTTAAGCTCTCCTTGCACCCCCCTCATCAACATCTGCTCTTAGAAAGGTCAAGGCTCCTTGACACTAATGTGTAAGTGATTTAGGAGGATAGTGTTGTAATTTAGTTGACTGGTACTATTTTTTTAAACGTTATCTCAACTTCAAAAAACAAAACAACAGACAAAAGGCAGCTCAACAAATCATGGGAGCATGACTCCAAAAAATCCTGTCCAGGCACATTTATCTGATAGAATCCTAACAGTACTGTTGCTGTGTAGACAAAATCTCAGGTCAAGGGATATGTTTTAAATTGCAGGATGAGGACCCTCCTTGGACATGCACCAAGTCCCGAGTGTGGGAGACACAGAAGCTTTACCAGTGTCCACTGGACAAAATCCAGGGTTCTTTAGACATGCTTCTGTTCCTGCCACGTTGGGCCCTCTCTTGAGACCCCTCTTGATTTCCCTGCTTGGTTAGGCTTCCCATGTTGGCTTCCCCATTCCTGCCTTGCCCCTTTGGATTTCTCAGTGTAGGTTGTGAAATGCCAGCTAGAATCTTGACCTCATGCAGGGTTCACCACTTACAGCATGTGCTCACCTTCTCACTGGACTGGCATGTTGCAGGGTCGACCACACTTCTTTCTCCTAGCCTCCGCTTATCCAGGAGGAAGGACAGACCTGACTTTGGGAATCACTGAGTTCCCAGGAAGCGATTTTTATTAGGGGATGCTTTCCATATGGTCCTGGAACCCAGGTTCAAATTCTTGATTGCCTTTTACTAGTTGGATGGCCTGGGACAATACACTTAAACCCCTTTGTGCCTCAGTTTCTTTATCTGTATATTGGGAATAATAATAGTACCTATCTCAAATGGGAGTTGTGAGGTGGGTGAATTAATATATGTAGAGCATGTGTGCTGGTTTGAGTATTTTGTGGATCCCAGAAAATACTGTTCTTAAGCTAACCCATTCCTGTGCATGTAAACCCATTTATGTGGGACTTTTTAGTTAGATTCAGTTATGGGACCTTTTGCTTAGGTCACTTTTGATTAGATCGCTTCAGTTAAGGGCCTTTAATTAGACTGCAGAACCCAGGTGGGTCTTAATCCTTTACTGGAGTCCTATATAAATGGAGGAGAGGAAAAGCTACAATTTTACCCTGCCACGTGAAGGGGGAATCCAGGATTACCTGCAGCCACAGAAAGACAGAGAAACCTGCAAAGAGAAGCCACAGATGGAACAGCTTGAGGCAGAACAGGCCACAGTCCTGGAGCAGAGGGTAGAGCAGCCTGCCATTATGCCCTGCCATGTGTTTGATCGCTCACAGCTGCAACTTGGTGAGACAGCACCTCTTGATGACTCCTTGATTTGGACACTTTTACAGCCTTGGAACTGTAAGGTTTTAACCTATAAATCCCTCCTGTAAAAGCCAACCCACTTCTGGTATTTTCCATTGGCAACCTGTAGCATGTGACAGAGGCTGGCACTTCATAAGTGCTCAATAAAACTCTGCCATCATCATCGCCATCATCATCGTCACCATCATCATCAACTAACTCTCCATCATCACCATCACTGTCACTGTCACCATCATTGACCTCTACAGACTGCCCTCTTTAGAAAAACCGACCCTGACTGATTTGGGGATAAACGTTTTTGTAATAATTCAGAGACATCATATAAACAAGAAGCAACCTATGCCCAGATACAATGCAGAGCTGAGGTAGAAAGAAAGGATTTCTCAAATTCTTTTGATTTTTATGGCTATCAACAGTAATGGCATAAAGTGTTAAAAGACAATGGATTTGGATATAGACAATTGGAAGTGAGTATAGGCTGGGAAATTTCACTTACTTTTAGGAAGAAGTCCAGCCATTACCTTTGCTCACTCATTCACTCACGTTTTCAGTCAATGAATATTGAAGAAATGCCATCCATGTGCCGTTCTTGGAGTAGAAATTAAAGCAACTGACCCAATATTTCTGTTTGCAAACTTCCAATTAGAAAAGGATGCTTAACTGTAGCTCAATCTAGCCAGGAAAATCTCTTAATAGAAAAGATTGCAATTCTATTGCCCAGACAAAGGTATAACAGTTCCACTGTTCTCAGAGCAACTGTCAATTTGTCCTAGCCTGAGGCTGACTTGAATTTGAATGAGGAACCCTTGAGTGAAATGAAGGGTTGGACATAGCAATGGAAAACACATTTTGTAATGTCTTCAGTGGATGCTTACATTCCATTTCAAGAGCTCAAATGGTCAAGTAAACTCTGTGAAAACAAAAACTCTAAGAAAGGCTTTGCTAGAAGTTATTCGTTAGTTGTTTCCTCTTTTTCTTTCTTTTGATTTGGGCCATATCATGCATGACCCTCCACATAATTAACTGGAGTGGTTAATTACGGCCACTCAATCTGTACTCTTAAGTGTCACAGTGAGGGGGCTTCTAGACACAATGTTAGGCATTGACTTCGTTTTGTTTTAAGGTCAATATTTGGGGTGCAGCGATTTTAAGTCACTTGGATCAACATTTCAGCTGGGATGGTTGGCACAGAGGTCTTTGTTAGGTACGATTTAGCTGGCTTCACACCATTGTCTCAGTTCCCTCATGCACAAATAGTCAAGTCTTGAGCTAGGCACTAGGGATTCTGGGTCAGAGTACGTGCCCTCAAAGCTCTCACAATATAACTATTAAAAAAATCAATTACCCCATATGATTAAGGTGTGTAGTAAGGGGGGGAAAAAGGGCACACAGGGTAGACCAGAAAGTCAATCACAAATCTCTGTGATTCACATCCTTTGATCAATATGTGTATGTTTATTGTGTGCCGGGCATTATTCTACAGGCTTAGCACAAATTTAGTAATTTATTCCCCATGACATAGGTTCTCTCATGAGCCCTATTTTACAGATGAGGAAACTGAGGCACAAAAAGGTTAAATAATTTATGCAAGACCATGTGGCTATTATGCAGCCACGCCAGGCAGTCTGGCTCCAAGGTCTGAGTCTGTAAATACCACAGTAAGAGGCCTCCCACTCAGCTTTTGGAGTAACAATGAACATGCGAATTAATTGAAAAGATTGCAGGCCAAGTACAAACAGCTGCGTTCATAAATATTATCTTGGGGAAGGAGGGGAGGGGAACTGGCTAATTTGTTTTGTGGTTAAAGGATCTAAGTGAATTTTTATTTTATTATACCACAAGAAATTAGTCTTGGTATTTTCAGTTTCTAGCATGGACAATTTGTACCCATCACTGCTCATAACCTTGTTTAGGTTTAATTGGGTGCAACAAATTTAAGCCATTTGTTTTGTGTAAGAAACAGGGCTCTATACACGCAAGTCATGGTTTATGGCTGTAGAAAACGATGTTAAAATCTGATGGATAAAAGGGATTTTTTCCCCCTAAACATGCAGCAGAGTTTGGGTACATAATTATTATCTTCTATGACTCATGGGTTGTAGAATGGTAAGTTAGTTTAGAGGTCAACCTAGGTTCGAAATCTGCCCTAGCACATAACGAGCCTCAGTTTCTTCATCTGTAAACTGGTGATAATGATGGTACCGACCTCATGGGTAACTGTGGGGATTAAATGAAATAATACCTGGCAAAGACTTATTGAAGCGTGGGACAAGTTCCCGGGGTGACATGGGAATTCTGTTGCACAACATAAATTTTCAGCAAACGACCACTGTCAGCAAATGACCACTTACACAGCACAAAGGGTCCAAAGGAGCAGGGGAAGCGATCTCACTGTGGAGGGTCTCATGGAGAGGCCAACTGCTCAGGTCAGGGCTGTGGAACGCAGCTCTGCCTGCCCCACTGCGCAATGGAGGGGTGAGACAAATCTGTGCTCTCTGAGGCTGATTTTTGCACCCCTGCCACGGGAGCCCTGCCACTGAGAGTTTCTGCCCTGATAAGCATCTGGGGTTGCCCCTTCCTTGTATCCTGGTTATCACTAGACACAACATCTCCCCCAGGTTGTCGCATGGAAACTGACTGAAGCCTTGTTGCACCACAGAAGAGAAGGGGAGGTAAGCGAGGGCAAGGAGATGGCGGCTGAGATTGTGTCCATCCCTTTCCCAGCACAGATTGCCTGGCCTGACGTCAGCTGTCCCTAAGTGCCTGGTATTATATTAATCGCCTTTGCCTTGGACACAGAATTTTACTGGAGTCTTCAAATCCTTTGTTCTGAGGCTTAGAAGAAGGTGGAAAGTGATTCGATTACTTGCAGACATTGCCCAAAGGACAATGAGACCATGCAAAATCCAAGGGTGTTTCCCACATCTTTTTTGAGCTTTGGAATTTCTATCCCAAAAGCTGCCAAACCATTTTCAAATGCAAGCCTGTTTGTCTCTGGAATTGAGTGTTGGTGAAAGAGGAAGTGTTCAGGCCTTTAATTTTCTTCCTTTTTCTTCCGGGAAAAAAAAAAATCCATCTGCCTAAGAAACCAACAGCAAAGAACCTTTTTCAGCGCATTTTATTGTTGGGTTGTTTAATTTTGCTATTAGCTACTCCCATGTTTTTCCTTTTGGATAAGCTGTTTTATCAGAGAGTTAGTTATGACAATAATGCGCATATTCTCGCCCCCAAAGTAAACGGTGAGTTTAAGAACAGCCTTCTGCTGACCCAGGAGGAACTGATGAGCGGAAAGTTTGCCCAGTCCTGTGGAAGAGGCCCTTGTCCCACAGCCACATCTGGATTCCAGTCCCTCCCTCCTCCGGCCGTGACCTATCCGGCTGTAACGTAGAGGTCTGGGAAGGGCACCCTTCTGTAACCTGGCCCCTCTCCCCGGCGACCCCACCCGCCCCGAGTCTTTGCTTCCCACTGAATGGGAAGGTACAGGAAGGTCGCGGGACGCGGGCCAGACAGAACCCCAGGGATGTTCCCGGAGAGCAGCCCCCGGACCCTCGCCCCGCTGCCAGGAGCAGTTCCCAGCGCCGCCGCCAAATACAGGACGCCCCCCGCCCCGTGCAGCCCCGGCGTCCTCCCCAGCACAGCCTCCTGCTCAGCCCCCCGCGCCCGCCCCGACGGCGCGCGGAGCCCCACCCCTGGCCCCCGGCGGCGCCGCTGATTGGCCGCCTGGCGCGTCAGTCCGCGCGCCGGGAGCCCGGGGCGGGAGCGCCGAGGCTCGTCCCCGCCCCGCGCCCGCCCGCTCGCGGCGGGGAAGCGAGCCCGGGGCGGGCGGGCGGCCGCCGCGTCTGTGGGACCCACGGGCCGAGGCTCGCGCCCCACGCAGCGCGCGGCCGGCATGGCGGCGCGGAGGAGTGCCCCGCAGGCGCGGGAGCGGAAAGGGCCTCGGGCCGCCGTCGCAGGTGGGTACCGCGGGGCCAGGGCAGCCGCGGACCGTCTCGTGCGCGCGCTCGGCGCAGCCCTGGGGGCCGAGGGCGCGCCCCCGGGCTTGGAGAAGGAGGGTCCGCGGGAGCCGGAGGGCGCCCGGGCCGGGGCGTGGGGTGGGCGCTGCGCTCCTCGCCTGCGCAGGGTTTGGGCCGCCGTCGGGGGCCGCGTTTGAGTGCAGAGCAGGAGGTCCGAGGGAGGCAGCGCTGCAGGGTGCAGCCATGCAAGGCCCTGCGGCGGCGGGAAGGCAGTTTTCTGGAAAGCAAGCCCACGTGTGCCAGCGAGGGGGCGCGTGGGCCCCGGCTCAGTGGCCCCTCGGGGAAGTCGGGGTTGTCTGGGGGAAGCTGCCGGCTTCCCGCTTAGCCGGCAGAGGATGTGGCCCACACCTTCCCGCAGCGCCCGAGATCTGCTGAACAGAGAAAACTCGCTTTCTGTTGAGTTGCCCCAGGACGAAAGCGGCCCAGGGTGGCGGCGGGCCCCGCCCACAGCCCCTGCGCCCGGGTCGAGGGGCGCGCCCCTCGGGGTCGGCTCTCCTGCGTGGTAACTGGCTCCCCTGGGGCTCTGAAGACCTGAGGTGAAGGCCGTTCTCCTCACAACCCTGTCAGCTGGATTCCCAACTCCAGGGAGGGCGAACAGCTGCCGCTCAGTTGGGGTGGACCAGTATCCCGCCTCTGTAGCCCGGTGGTCACCCCGGGGGTGTGAGGCCCCCGTGACTTTGGAGAGCCTGTTTGGGCGCCGGGTCCTGCGGCCTGGGGGGGAAGGTGGCCTCGGCTACGCTTTCAAACTGCTGTTCTGCCTCCAGGCAGGAACTTCTGACAGCAAGCCTCCCGGGTCGTGGAAGCAGCGCCGGGCCTCGGGCCTGAGGACTAGGGTGGCCACCCGGGACTTCCGTGTCCTCCTCCAGAAACTGAGCTTTGGGCTGCCCCTCCGTCAGGCCCCTTCCAGTCTGGAATCCAGTGACTGACCTACCTCCTACTTGCTGAAGTTTGTAGAATGAACTCACGGCTCAACCTTTCAGCATCTTGGATTATTCTAGAACTGTTCAAATATTTCCTGTGGGTGTGTTCATTTGAACTTTCTAGTATTTTATTTTCTTTCTTTTTCCCTGTCTTCGCTTGTCAGAGAAAGGAAAGTTGGAAATGGAGGTAGGGGCGTAGCTGGAAAAAACTGGTTTAGGTGCCTAGTCTTGGCTTACTGTAATTGCCAGGAATTTTTCCTCCCTCTGCCCCAGTTGCAAGGTGTGCCTGCACTGTAAGCCTGGATGAGAGAATTCTTTCCTCTGCCCCAGCCTGGGGGGCCTGCAGCTGATGTGCAGCACTGGAAGAATGTGATTCCAGGATCAGGTTATGGAAAATTTTTTTTCTCCAAAACAAAACCTCTGTGGATTTAGGAGCATAGTTTCCCTTCTTTGCCGGTTATGTTTGGCAAAAAAAAAGGTTTAAAATCAGTTGCAAAAGCTAGGGATACCTACTCCCAACTACCCTGGGTAAAAGAGGCACCAAGATTCCCGTTTGAGATAATAGCAGGTAAGACCAAGTAATACCTGACAGTAAAAGCAAATGGACCACAACAGAAGAAAACCTGCAGAGTAAGTAGGCATGGAAGGAATATTTTTGGAAGCCATTTTTACTATTCTTTTTAAGTGTTTGGATATTGAGAAATATGGACTAAACATCTGTGTAAACATCTGGGAAAGACACTGTCAGGATCCTCATTTTAGATATGAAAGGGGCGTTGGAGAGCATTTTGTCCAGTGCCAGGGCCGTGGGACCTGTGGCGGTCCGTGGAGGAAGGAATGTGTGCACCTCCTCTCCCTGCCTGCCGGCCTCGGAGTCGCTGACTGTTCTGTTTGTTCAGACCCTGCCTTGGCGGGCCCCTCCTCCAACCGTCTGCATTGGCTTAGGGGGTGAGAGGTTTTCACCCAGGCGCTGGCCTGGTGGGCCCCCTCGGCCAGGTCCCCCCCTCCAGCTGTAATCAAAGCTGCTCTGTAGTTTTTCTTTTGTGTCCAGATCTTCTGGGAGCCTTTTGGGGGGTGGAGTGGGGAAGGGATCCAATGCTAAACAAAATGCTTGAATGTAATAGTAATGGCTGACATTTATTTCGTGCTGCTTCTGCCTTAGCTCATCTGTTACGTGTCTTGTGCCACGCATGGTCCCCAGTGCCCACTGAAATGTTTGCTTTCATTATGATGACGAGCATCATGGTCGTATACTGTGCGATGGTTGTTATTTTTATCTCCACTTTATGCATCACAACGAGGTCAACTCGCAGAAGCTCACCCACGTGGACTTTTTGGCTAATTTGAAGGCGTATCCCTCTGTAGCATTGTTCAGTTATTCCAGAGCCGTTCAAGGAAGGCTGACTTTATGATGAAGCAGATGTCTCTGACCCACCCGGATAATTTTGGGCTTCTTGCGTAGTCTTGGCCTGTTCCCACAGATTATCACAGGTCCCACCCTGGGCAGGCAGGTGAGTTTACCTGGTGAGCACCTCTTGTGTTCACGGGAGAGCAGGCAAATCGAACAGTTAAGGACCCAGGAGGCAGCCAGGGGCAAGGGAAACGTGGGCACCTAAATTCCCCCTACAACACAGATTGCCGGAGGTGTGCTGAGAAGTGGGAGCCTGTTCTGGAAAAAAGTGCCTTCCAGGCCTTTGTCCTCAAAGAGCTGAACACGCAGCCGAGGGGGCACTGGCAGCGAACAGTTGTGCCAGAGGGGCGAGGAGTGAGTGGCTGCAGATCTCCCAAATGCCATCTGTAACCTTAGAGAGAAATACTTTGCTTCTTTAAAAAAGGGCAGGGGGGGGGGGTACCACACTGGAATTAAAAACACACACACCTGATTTTGCTTAAAAACAGTCCATAGTTGGTAGTTTTTTTGCTGGTCTATTTGCCCCCCTTTTAAACTTCTGCCCTTACATTTCTAAGAAATTATTAAACAAATGTAACCTTTCTGGTACCATGTATTTTGTGTAATTAGAAATTCTTGATTGGTGCAATCATTAACTTGAAAATGACCTTTTACCTGGCCCAGGTCCCAGCGTAGACTTGGCTTATGTAGGAGGCGGTTCCTGGCTCCCTGGAGTTGGGGTGTGGGGTGTGTCTTCTCATGTGCCTGTAGCACCCGGTGCTTGTCCCTGTCACGCTAACGGTGGGCATTCGCGTTCTCACTGTGGTGCTGAACACCGGACATAGACGCTTCTCTAATCTGCACCCCCGCCATCTCTGTGACGCATGGATGGGTCATGGAATTTGCTCAAGGTTTCCTTCTGGGGAGTGGTGACCAGGACTCAAACCCTGGCAATGTGACTCCATCCCCAGCCAGGTTCTTATCCATCTACCTATTGAAACAGTTCAGGTTCAAACCGGAGAGCACACTGTAGTTTCCAAGGTTACCTCATCTCATTTAAGCTTCCTAAATTAAAGCTGGGTTTTTATTGTTAAACTGTCCTTGGTGTTCGAGATAACGCTCTCAGGCCTGGAATATGGACGAGACATGAAAAAAACTATCGCTGCTGAGCTAAAAAGCTTCCCTATGCATAGCTATGAAGGTTTCTATGTAACTTGTACATAAGTTACTGGACCAGCAAATCCTGCCTTTTCTCTTCTGTCCCCTTGAGCATGCTGTTAAATGTTCAGTTTCTTGGCAGGACAGTCTGTTTGTGAAATAACTAAGCATCGAGGTTGTGCATGCATTGATTTGATTTGTAATGAACTTACTGGGAGATGCTTTAAAAGTTATGTCACAGTAAATCAACAGAAAGGTTTTTGTATATGCTCTTATTTTTCCAATAATCTTTTGTTCTTGTCATATTCTGTTTTTCTATTTTCCCATTTAGTTGGTGGCCAGAATAGGCAGGTGGTATCATGTTTACATCGAGAGGTTGGTAGGATGTCACTTTCAGTTCGTGGAGACACAGGACTGTCAGTACTGTTGCTGGGATTCAGAGGTAATAACCGTAACCCTAGAGAGGCTAGCACATCAAGTGTGGTGTTCAATGCATCTCTAAATGAAGAATTTTACAGTAAACCTTCTGTTGTTATTTTAACCACGTGCAGATGACTGTGGGTGTGTGTGTAGTCATGGAAAGAGTAGACATGCAGTAATTATTAAGCATTAGCTCTTTCTCCTCTTGCTCTGTCATTGGTTTTTAATGAATATTAGGGCACGTCTTCTAGCAGCGGAATAACTACGTAATTGGAAGTCAGTTTCTCAATAGGGTCCTTCCCTCAACTCAAGAGAGAAGTGAAATCTTACTAAACTTCCAGGGGTCGCTGACAAAGCAAGAGAAGTCCGCTCTTCTGTCCCATCCCAGGGGAGATGAGCTCCCTGCTCCTTCGGCTTGGAGTGGCCTTGATGTGTACAAGCCAGTTCCCAGATGGCTCTAGAGGCAGCTCATCAGAGAGCATGCTTTGAACAGTTTGAGTCTGTCCTCCGAGTCAGGGAATGGAATGCTCCTGAAGAATTAAGTCTCCCGCATTTAAGAGAAGTGAACCAAACTCCTTCTTGCTGGTAATGAGAGAATCTCCCCGGAGCACTGGCACATCGGGGGTGCCGAGAGGGCCTCCACTTTCCCGTGAGCTCTCTGATGTTCCAGGAAAAGTGGGGTGCTCTGTGCCTTCCAAACTGATCGCTCAGACAGGTTGAAGTGCCACGGAGGAAGCAGAACTGCTGAGACGAGAGGGGAAGTGGAAGAGATGGCAGTCACTGCCAGCGCAGGCTGCGAGTAATCAGTCACCATCTTGGAATGAGGGCTGGGTGGCACTGAGGTCAGCAGATGAGCAAATAGCAGTCGCTTTTTGTCACTGTACTTGGCTTTTTAGAAAATGAACTTGGAGTTCAGTTTGTAGCCAAGGATTCAGTTGGCGGTCCAGCTTGAAACTGCACGTTGCCCATGGAACTATTAATATCAGTGTTGGGTCCCCGCATGACGTGGGCGTATCGGTGCCTTCATTTCCTCTGAAATCTGAAGCGAAGAGGAAAGCCACTTGGACTGGGGGTGGGACTGGGGTTATTAAATTGGTTTATCCCTCTATTTTGTTTTTTAAATGTTTGTTAAACTCATTTTTTGCATCCGTAGCTCACGGTCACGATGGAGAACCTGTATAGGCTGTGCTTAGACTCTCCTTGAACTGCCTCGTTGTGCACGCTTCCTATTCCTTAGTGTCTTCTCCCCCATATACCTCATTGACTGGTCCATTCAAACATTTAAGCCATAACACGTGAAGGTACAGTTCTTCCTCTCTCTCCCTCCGTGGCTTCCCAACCTTCCCTTTTGTAACTTTCTTGCAGTATTTTGGACACTGATTACATCCACGGAAGCTCTTGTGGAAAAGGCTGTTTATCAGAGCTGTGCTTTGAGGCCAACTCGTTTAATAGCTCTTTAGAATTAAGCGTGACCTTCTAAGGGTCAGAGCACTTGCTGGTGTCTGTCAAGGTATTTGAATCTTCGGTACCCACTTAGGGTTTTGTTCCTGCGGTGTAAGTCATGGTTTGAGTTTAGTTGAACTTTATTTATTTCAAAACCGCTTAAAATCCTGTGCCTTGCACCCCACGCCACTATTCCTCCAACCTAACTCTGAAACCGGTTGAAACAAAACTTTGGAGAACAAAAGGAAGTGGAGGTTAATGGCCCAGCCTCCTTCTGCTTGGCCACAGGGGAGGAAGCTGAGGTCCAGAGCTCTCAGCCCTGGGCCCCTGACCGCCTTCTGCTTGTTCATTCCATTGCCTTGAAACCCACCCATGAGGTGAGGGTGTCACCTCTCACTTCCGGCATTATATTTATAGGGCTGTAATTAAGGGGAGAGAAATTACCCCAGTGGGCCATTATTTCTGACAGATCACTCATTTTTAAAGTCAGAAGGGACCACCAAACTAGAGACTATTAGTTAGGATTAGCTATGATTGAAATAGCAGAGCAACCTAAAATAAGTGAATCAAATTTACTTTTCTCATGAATGAGCTTAGAGGGGGTGGTCCAGGGCTGAGATGGGCTCCAGAGTGCCAGGAGTCCAGGCTCCTTCCTCTTTCTTTCTCCACTGTGTACAGTGTCCATTCCCATGGTCACTTCTTGCTCCAGGATAGCTGCTGAAGCATCAGCCCTCATGCTTACATTCCAGCCAATAGGGAGGTAGAAGGGTGAGGAATCCACCCCCCTCAGCAGACTGCTGAAAGCTGCATGTACCATTCTTGACCAGAAGTCACTCACGCGGCTCTGCCCGGCACCCAGGGAGGCCGGAACAAGCCTTTATTCCTAGGGGTCGTGTGCCCAGCTGAAGATCAGAGGTTTGGTTCTCTGGGAGGAGGAGAGAACGAATATTGAGGGGACCCAGCAGTCTGCCATGGAGACGTAGGGACTGGATCCTGATTCCGTGAATTTATTTCATTCATTCAACAGATGTTAACTGTCTGCCATGTGCCTGTGCACCGAGATCGCAGGGAGAAAACAGCCCCAGTGCTTAGGAAGTCTGCTGCCTGCAGGGGAGAGCCACAGATCAGATGCAAACCCGATTGTGTAAACCAGGTTCAGCGCTGGGTAGAAAAAGGACAGTGTGTGCAGTGAAGGAGCAGAGCAGGGATTTGGTCAAGCCTGGGGCTGGGAATGGGTCAGAGAAGGCTCACCCCAGGAAGTGACGTTTGAGCTGAGAGCTGGAGAATGAGTAGAGTGAACTGGACTGTGGGTGGAAAAGAGTGTCCAGGCAGCGGGCAGAGCACGGGTGGGGGCAGTAGTGAGAGGCGAGAGAAGAGGGAGTCCGCCTCACACCGCACCGGGCCCTGGAGTGGGGTGACCACCGCTCCTGGTTTGCTGGGGACCTGGGGATCCCAGGACATGGGGCTTTCAGTGCTAAAACCAGGGAAATCCCAGACAAACCGGGATGAGTTGGTCACCCTACCTGGAGGCCACATTAATGGTTGAGTTCCTTTCTTCATTATTAATTTCAGAAAAGTTTCTTTTTAGGTAGGCTTAACTCCCAGCAGAGAGAAAAAGCATTTTAGTACAGTTGACTAGTCAGACTAGGCCCTCACATTGGCCGAAGGGCAAGAGGCGCGAAACAGAAGCAGCACTTACTTGTACTTGAATTACTTGACCCAAGACATTTTTATCTGGCGTGATTTCCCCTGAAGGTAATTTTGGAAGTTAATTGGCATCGATTTGACGTAACAGAAATGGCCAAGGACGGGGAGCCCTTCCTGCATAGCAGTGTTTTGTAACACCAGCAATACAGTGGAATCGCTGAGGGAACTTTAAAAAAGACCGATGCTTGGGCCCCCCGTAAATATGAAAGTCCCTGGTGGAGCCGGGGCGCGGGTGATTCTGAGGTGCAAGCTCTGCGCCGCCACAGTGCCTCTCAGATGTCACCATACAGAAGAGGCCCCTGGGGATCTGTTAGGAGTGGAGTCTGCCTCGGGGGTCCTGAGGGTCTGTGGCTCTAAGGAGAGCCCAGGGGTGTTGATGGGACTGGTCTGGAGCCACTGAGTAGCAAGGCTTTTGTGTTTATTGGTTTGGCACCCCGGCATAACTCTACCCGTGACCATCTGGTAGCCAAATTGGGTCCCAGTATCATTACACTCAAATTTCAGGTCCACCACTCAGGCTTGCCTTGGTTTGTGGAGGAGAGAGGGGCTGGCTGCTCTCTGTTGCATAAACCTGTTTTATCTGCATAAAATGAGTAGTTTTGTTGAGAAAGTCCTTAGTGTCCATGTGGTGGGTTAAACTTCTGTGAAGGGTCAGCTTGGTCCACATTCTTCCGGGAAGGCCTTAGTCGTGGGTCCTGGGGAGCCCCACCAGCTTTGCTTTGGGCCCTGTGCCGTCAGTGCTTGATGCATCTGTCAGAAATACTGCTCCACTGGGCCTCCTGCTCTCCCCTTTCGCTTCACCTCTCGTGTCACCTCTGGGACCTTGGAGATGGTTTGCAGAGCACCCATAGCTGGAGAACCATCCACGTGTGGTACTACCATGGTCCCAAATGGGCCGGTGGTGTTTCGGGGTCCTGAAACCTCACCCAGGCTGACAGCGGGCAGCCAGGCTTGGCTTCTGCTCTCTCCCTCACCCTGCTTTGCCCAAATTTGGCAGCACCTGCTGCCATCTTTCTTTTGAACCCATAAGGGTCGTTTTTGCCCATTCCTGCTACACGGTGGGACTTTCTCTCTGATTTCCACTTTGCTGAGAATAGGAAGACTTTTTGTTCTACAAGCACTGCTTTCATTGCAAAGAATAATCATTGACTGGATCTCTGCAGTTGGACTAACCTTTTGTTTCACCACCTTCTTTCAACAAGCATTGACTGGCTTAGTTACAGAAGAACCAGCTCCCTGCAGCTTCTGGGTGGTCCAACAGGTGATATAGTCTTACCTTTCTTGCACCTTGTTTCAGGGCCTTTTCAGCTCACCACCGTGGCTGCCAGGATCTGAGTCGTTTTCCTATGAGTAAGAAAAGCCATTGAAAGTTTTTAAATAGGAGATGACACAGTCCATTGGGTTAAAAAAAAAAAAAAAAAGAAAAGTCACTTTGGCTGCAGTGTGGAAAATGGATTGAGAAAGGGAGGCCAATTAGAAGGATTAGAAACTTTAGCACCAGCACCTCAGATGCTGAGTAATGGAAGGAGCACCACCAAGAAGAGTGTGTCATCTCAGAGGTGCCCGTAGTTCCGTCTTGGCCAGCATGTTCATAAAGGATTTGCTCTGGGATGTGGGAGACAGGTTTAATATTTAGAGGCCTGATTGTTCAGGGAGCCACAAAAGCCGGCAGGTTGAAGCAATGAGCCAGAGCTGGCAAGGTGACGTTCACAAGGGTAAATGTAAGGTCCTGGGTCTAAAAGGCACAGAGCTTGCACATGTAACCTGCGTACTCTCTTCCCTTCCTATTTCTGTGCTAATTGAGAGGGAGATATAAAATGCCAGCTCAGTGGCTGAGAAAATCCACGTCATAGTTGTGTGCATTCTAACCTGCCAAGTCTCCCTCTGGGAGGAGAGAAGTGAGAGAGTGGGGAGGGCGGGGGAGGGCCAGGAGCTTATCTCCAGGAAAGCCGCTTCTGGAAACCTGAGGATGGCAGGTCAAAAGCTTCTGTCCCCCTTTCTCCCTTTAGAAGATGGGCACATATATCCCAGCCACAGGCCTGAAGAGCTTTAAGTTGACAGCAGGCTGAATGTGAAATATCAGTACACTCACAGGCTGCATTAATGTGCGTGAACAGGGTTTGGCAAACAGCCTGCAGGCCAAATCTGTCTGTTTTTATACGGCTTATGACCTAAGAATGATTTTTACATTCTTAAAAGGTTGGGGGAAAAAATCAGAATACTGTTTCCTGACAAGTGAAAATTATATGAAATTCAAGTTTCACTCTCTGTAAATAAAGTCTTAATTGGAACAGAGCCACACTGTATGTCATCTGTGGCCGATGTCACTCTGCAATGGCATAGTTGAGTGGAAACAGAGACCATGTGGCCCACAAATCCTAAAATATTTACTCTCTGGCCCTTCTCCAGAAAATGCACCGACCCCGATCTAGAAGGAAGACGGTGGTCGCCTTGTTAAGTTCTCTCCTGGTTGAGTCACACCTGGGAGCTCACTTTAAGTGTGGAATGGGTTCCCAGAAGCGCAACCAAGGCGCCCTAAGACCCCAAACCACATCACGTGAGGACCGGCGAGAGGACTGGGCGTGTGCAACGGGAAGAAGGAAAAGACGCAGAGCGGCAGCGAAGCTGCCTTCAAAGTTCCCGCTCGTTGATGGTTTTCATTCTTGGAAGAGAGTTACTCAGGGGAAGGCACTTGTGTAGTTACCTCAGGGGACACCGACCTTCAGAAAAAGTGGGCTTCGATTTCTTCACCTCAGAAGTGAAGCGTGTGCGTGTGTGTGCGTGAGTGTGCGTGCCTGGGTGGGGGACCGGCCGGCAGTGGGGTCAGAGCACCAGGGGGAGGGTTAGTTCTGCCCGAGGGCCTGGGAAGGCCTCCGGCCCGAGGGACCTTCGAGGCTGGCCTGGAGAGCAAGTGGAGTTCCGGCTGCCGCAGCCCAAAGCATTCCTTGCCTCTGTGGAAAAGGAAAAGGTTGTCATACGGAAGAGGAATCAGACCCCAAGCAGTGATGACTGAAGTGGTGGTTACAGGTGTGATCTCGCCAGCCTGTTGCTCAGAGCCCTCAGGGGCTGCCCTTGGCTTCCTGTCCTGAGCCCTGCTGGGCTCCCAGCCGCCCCTTGCCGGTGCTCCTCCGGCTCAGCTCAGCCTCCAGCCCTCGGCCTTTCCTCCGGGGCATCTCCTCACTGGTGCTCCCTTCCTGCGCAGGAGGGTCCACCTGCAAATCCCCGCCAGGAGAGGCTGTGTCTGCTGCGTTCATGATTGTAGCGTCAGCACTTAACACAGCGCCTCGCCCGCGGGAGGAGCGCAATCCGTATTTATAGAATAATGACAGATTTTGATCAATAAAAGGAGGAACATTCTAGAAAAAGGAAAAGGGTTTCCGCCCCAAGGTATCTGAGCTCTGGTTGGATGACAGGGTGGCAGGTGACATGTGGATGGTGCTTTCGCGTTTGCGGAGCACGGTCCTGTGACTTCCTGCGTTTAATTTTGTTTCACCCTTGTGGTCACTGTGTTGTGGCCTTTGGGGAGACTGGCTCGTTGAGCTAAGTGATTTGTCTGAGGTCCTGCAGCTAGAAAGAGGCAGAATGCAGACAAGAGTCCAGGCCCCCTGACTCCCAGCCCAGTGCTCGTTCCACCAGACCCGTGTCTCTGCCAGGCCCCCGAGGCCTGCCTCGTCGTTAAAATGATTTTCATGAGGCTCCTTTCAGCCTGAATTCCGCAGTTCCATTGAGAAGGAGTCACAACTTGCCCTGCAATAGTAGCCTCACCCACCTGCAGCTTTGGTGTTTTTATAGTTAGGTAGGTTTTTTTTTAAAATCCACATACATAGAAAATTAGTCTTTCCTCTAAAATGATGGGTTGCATGTAACAATCCTGTAAGATGTGCCTGGTAAAAAGAAAAAAAAAAAACCTCTGGATTATGATATTATTTAAAAATAACACTTATTCACAAAATCCTCTCAATGTTTGGCAAGGAGCAGTTTCCTGACCCTCGGTTTACCAGGGGCCTTGGCTGGCACCCACCCAGCCCATGCGTCGCTTCAGCAGGTTGAGAACGGGGGTCCCTTTGAACGTCCCATGGCCATGACTTTCAGGATTAAAAGCCTCCACTTACTGGTTCTCTGCCACAGTGATACCAGTCTTCTCATCATTTTGGTTATAGTATTTTAGGTGGAAGGACTATAATTGAGCAGTTATACAATTATAAAAGTATAGAAAGTCTTTTGACCCCATCATTTCCAAGTTTTATTAGGAGGGTGCTTTTCTGAATATTTCCCCCATATCTGATTTAAAAACAACACAAAAAACGACCAGCCTGCTTCTGCTTGTGCAGGAACCAAGATCATTTCATTTAAACTTTCTCCTCTTTTACTCTGCTGGGCTGACCTTTTAAAAATCTTAATAGTCTCCACGAGCTCCAAATGATTTAAAAACCTTGATGACCTAAGAGAATTTGGCCTGTGTGCTTATTGTTCTGTTGCATAGTGCTTAGTTTGTTTGGACTAAGGTACAATATTTTGCATTAGTCTTGAGCTACTTCGTTTCTCAGCAGTAAGCAACCGATGTGCACAGTGTAGGCCCTTCCCTGGAGTCCCTTGAGGCCTAAGGAGCAGCTAACGCCCTCTGAGGGGGGCACTCTGCTGGGGCTGGGGGCTGCCCGCCAGCTGGGGTCAGGCTCACAGGCCTGTCCGCCACTCTGCCGCCTCCCGACGCCGGGATGTGCCAGCCCCAGAAGCGCAGGACGTGGTTCGGTTTGCCCGGTGGAGGGTCCGGGCCCCCATTGGCATCAGCTCGCTTCTCTGAGCAGCACTTCCCACCCTTGACTGGAATTCACCGAAAGCCTCTTTGAGCTCAGAAAGGTGTGAAGAGTCAGCCTGACACCTCAGAAGCCACCCCGGCTCCAGCAGTTTCTTCACACAGAAGCAGATAAAAATATCTGTTGTCTTTATCCAATTAGAATCAGTGTTTTTACCCTCATCTTTTGTTATCAGGGCGACTGCACACTGCACTGTTTGTGTCTTCCCTCCCGGCCCCTCCTCAAGCATCTAAATTCAGTGGCTGCTGAGGTCCTTTTGGTGGTGCTTGCCCTTGCCCTCTCTGCTGTAGGTGAAGTTCACAGGTGGGCGCAGCTGAAGGTGGAGCACCCCATGCTGGGCTGCCCCGAGACTGGGGAGGAGATAGGTGACGCTGAAGCCAGATGGGAAGGACGGGGCTGTCCTGGATGCAGGGGGTTCCGGGGAGCAGAAGCCCCTGGGCTTCCAGGGGAGACCCGCCGGCTACGGCTGCTGCGGTGGGAGCGCAGCCTGCACAGTCACGTGGTTTCCGGCCCTTACGTGTTGTCTGGTTTTGTTTTCAGGCTTTTTTTTTTCTTTTTGGTTTCCTGTTTTAATGTTTGAATTATTTCAGCTTAAGTACACGTTGGAGAATGGAAAAAATTTCTAAGTAGAATTTTACCACACACAAAAAATTGGTGGTGTTTTCTTTCCTAGTTCTAGTCAGTGGTCTCATCTGCCATATATAGTTTGAGCAATCGTCGGTGAGATTTTAGCTTCAGATAGTCACATTTTTGCTCTCAGGAGTGTAATCACTCAAGTTTATCTTAACTACTTAGTATAATTTTTTTTCTGATTGTATGGGGTCAGGGTCTCTGGATGCTTCAATACTGATGCCCGGGGGTTGTATGAGACCTAATTAATACACTTTCCAATAGACTAGAAATGTCCGGAGCTTCACATGTGACCTTATTTTCAGCCTCAACCCAAGTGGTTCAGTCTAAAAGGATTACAAAGAAATTTCATTTTTATGTGTCTCTTGAAGGACATTAAAGAGGATCAAATCCATAACTCCTGGTAACACTTCTTCCATTTTCTGCATCCTGTGTGCAGTGTGCACTTCCTGAAAGTTCTCTGTTGCCCAAGCCTCCCCCTGCTGGCACCCCCCTTGTGTCTCGCCCCCTTCTGTCCTCTCCCTCTTTCTGTTGGTTGAATGACTGGATCCCTGGTGAAGGAACCTTCCCTCTCCACATTTCCCGAGGCCAGGACCCTGTGAGGCAGGGGCTTCAGGGACAGGGCGTGGGAAGTCGGGCTGGGGCTGGCAGGGACCTTGGGCAGGCTGGCGGAAGGGCTCCCCCGTGCACATTCTGACGGTGGAAGCGTTACCCCTCTCAGCCGTGTTTCAGAGATGAGATCTAACTCGGGAGCTGT
The DNA here is from genome assembly GCA_029593785.1 of Cabassous unicinctus. Classification (NCBI taxonomy): domain Eukaryota; kingdom Metazoa; phylum Chordata; class Mammalia; order Cingulata; family Chlamyphoridae; genus Cabassous; species Cabassous unicinctus. The sequence continues at coordinate 21,808 of JAQZBX010036922.1, forward strand.
GATCGTGGCGCTATTTTGCCAGGTGCCCAGGACGGAATTTCTTCTGTGTCCGTTGTTGTTGAGTTGTAATTAATCTAGTTATTTGCACATGCAGAAGGAAATTTTTTCTGTTTCTGAAGAGTCTTGATTCCACTTGCTGTAACAAAAGCTGATTTGAAAATTTATCTGACTCCACACTACAGGGGCACGATAGGCAAGGGGTAAGATACCAGCTGGGTCTCATTGGACGGTTATTTAATCTCCCTTTCCCTCAATTTCCTCATCTGCAGATTAGGGTGATGGGCACCATAGCAATAGAACGATGACTAGCATTTACCGGGAACCTGAGTGTGCCAGATCTGGTGCTAAGCTCCGTGCCGGCGTTCACTTGACCGCGGCGCCTGGGAGAGGCCCACTGGGTGCGTGTCCTCGCAGCGAGCGTTGCCAAGTCCTGGCCCGCACTGAGCCTCGCTGAGTGCCAGGCCTGGCACATGCCGTAGGAGGGGATGAGGTGGCGCCCCGAGAGGCATGTGCTGGGGCCCGACTCCAGGGCCTTGAGCCACTCCGTGGCATTGTTCACCAGAGAAAATGGGATGATTCCTGGAAAACGCTTAGCACAGGGCCTGGCACATAGCAGAAGCTCAAATCGTAGCTAATTATCAGTGCAGCTCTAGTTTTTCCCACTAACGTGTTGTACTTTCCCTCTCGATCTAGAAGCCTTGCTCCTGATAACACATTGTCAGCGTTAATCTGTTCTCAGAATCATCAGTGAGCAACAGTCAGTGCACGTAACAGAAAGGGTCTCGGGTCAGAGCTGCCTGCTGCAGCGGGGAGCAGCAGCCGCCTCCCTGGGACCCTACCGCCCCTCTCCAAGCTGCGCCCTCGTGCCCACGCCGGCCCCCTCACCCCGTGATTACACTCCCTTCCCTTTGTGGCTAGAGTTCCTTGACCCACAAAGGGGGAGCCCGAGTTAGAGGGGGGCCAGGGGTGCAGTGGAAAGGGCGTGGCACCCTCCCACGTTATTTCTGATAAGTTGACCCCATCACTGTTTCCTCTTGCAAGTGGGTTTAATTTCGAGGATGAGGGAAGAGAGTTTGTGGCTGCGAGTATGAGAGTGTATGTCAGTGTGTGTGTGTAAGAGTGAGAGGATGTGTGAGTGTGACGGTACAAGAGTGTGTCAGTGTCTGCGAGTATGTGTGGATGTGTGTGGGAGTGAGTGTAGGAGTAGGAAAGCCGTCCTCTGCCGTGGGTCTCTGGAGCAGAGTGTCCCATGGAGACCCTGGGCACCTGCAGGAGGGGCCACGTGCGAGGAGTGGAGGCTCTGCCCAAAGGGGCCAGGCCAGCGAATGACAGATGAGGGGACACAGGCCCCGCCGGGAGGGCAGCCGCTGCACCCAGCTCAGTGGCCACGAGCCCTGTGAGTCCACCGGGGAGCGAGCACCACCAGGCGAAGTGGGCAGAGGATCCGAAAGGCTCTCACAGAAGCAGCAGCGACGGCCAGTACACACAGAAGGTCTCCACCTGGCTTCAGGTACAGCAGTGCAGGTCAAAAGGAGAAGCCACTTCTACCCATCAGACCAGCAGAAGCCAACCCAGCAGGGAGGCCAGTGTCGGGAGTTCTGGGCCCGGCACTCAGACCCCGCCGGGGAGTGTGGACTGGCAGAGTGCGCCGGGAGGCGCTTTTGGCCGTACCTGGCAAAATTTGAAAGTGCCCACCTTTTGACCCAGAGCTTGCGCTGCTTGGAATGCCCCTACGGAAAACTGCCATGGCTCCCCAAGAACCGCTAGAAAAGAAGGTTCATTGCGCGTTGTTCGTAAAAGTAAAATGTGGGAAACAATCCAAATGTTTATCGGGAGGTGATGATTAGTTTTGTCTGTTTTTATGCTGAAATATTATGCATTCTTTAAGAAGAATAAGTAGATCTGTACAAACTGATAGGAAAAGATGTCCAAGTTGCCTGGAGAAGAAAATGCACTGTAAAATCATGTTTAAAAATTATGAAAGAATCCGTTTTTGTAGAAAATGTTTATGGTTACAGTAAAATTGGAATTATGTAATAGATGAAATTCTAGCTATTCCATGAGTTTAAGGATTTAGTGACAGAATTTTCGAAGTTGGAAAATCAGTTTGAACTAATAAAAGTAAGAATCATAGATGTTAAGACAGTATAGATGTACATTTAAAAAATTCATTGAGTCCTATTAAGTTTGAAAGGGGAGTGAATAGATAATGATTTGACTCACTAGT